>NJDC01007665.1:0-13975 GCA_002245475.1 Calephelis virginiensis
GCTCTTTCTGACATACCCAACTCTCGCTTCCATACAGTAACGTTGGAATAAGAATTGGAATCTCATCCATTACATCAATCAATTCATTCATCTTCGCTTCCATTCCCCCTCTCACATTCCACGTGCCTATTTGACACTCTCCACTCCTCGATTCGCCTGTACGGGCCTGGCGTGATGGGTGGCGGCCCCCATCGCCGCTTCTGCCTCTTTTCGTACCGACGAGGGCGGATCGGTACGCGTCGCCTCCAGGGAACGCCCTAACCCGCTCTGCGGTACTTTTTCGGGCCAGAATTGCAGTCCAATGAACTGGCGGGGATCGCGATGTGCACGCTTCTGGCCAATGACCCCCAAATATTTATGAAATCACTGAAACCCCGTAATTATACTTAAAAAGTTTTTAATTCAGAAGTCCTGTATTAAAACTTTTAAATTCGCGTCAGATCATCAGAACGTAAGACGGTGCAGTGCCCATGTGCGAATAAGACGGCGCGAGATCTAAAATAAACCGTAGATTATAAATAATAAAAAAAAAACTTTATTTGAAACGGTACAAACTAACAAATGATAGCTGTACGATAGCAACCGCAATAGTCATACGACTGTGTCGCAGTTACTAACGCCCATCTCTAGGAACAGGTAGATATTTATACATGCATTCAAATAACGTTTCCTTAAGTACAATATTAGAATAAAAACAAATTATCAATAATAAATTATATGTGTGTGTGTATGTGTGTGTGTGTGTGTGTGTGCGTGTGCGTGTGTCTATTTGTGTTTGTATCTGTGAGTTGTTGTGTGTTAGGGTGAGTTTGTGTGTATGTATGTATGTACAAGATCATGTACGTTCATTATTAAATGCGTGTGTTAAAACTAAGTGTTTAAACATAATATGTGTGTGAAAATCTTTTTAAAAAGAACATTATTTTATTTTTATTTTTTTATGTTATAGGAAGGCAAACAAGTAGTCGGATTTCATGATGGTGATGATGAGAAATTCACGCCGCCTAGAGACACCAAAGATGGTAATGGTGTGTTGCCAACCTGAGGTCAAGATGTTAGACCTCGAGCAAAACGAATAACCATTCTGTAAGTCGCTTTTTACACTCTCTAGAAGTTAAAGGATATAATATGTTTAAGATTTTGTTTATTTTATTGTACAGTAATGAACTTAGATAGGAGAACTGACGACTCATTACAGTAAAAAGTGATCTTTTAAATTTCGCAAACTGCAGAAGATCGTCTTTTACCCTTAAGTTAGCATGAAATGGAGGAAGCTTATGTTTACGAATTATTATTTAGAATAAATGTTTTCCTCACAGAGAGGACCCTGCGTACATCGTATACCATATCAGTGGGGTAAGTGATTGGTTTTGATATAATACCCTTTAATACTGCTCGCTGTACTCTTTCAACACGCAGCATGCTAGTTTTAACAGCCGATCCCCATACAGTTATACAGTAGCTTAAGACGGAATTTGCTAGTGCAAAACATACAGTTATGAGTGTTTTAAAATCAATGCATCCTCTAAGCTTACGGAAGACGAAGATTAATTTCCTGACACGACTTACTAACATATTGATATGTTCATTAAATGATAAAACGCTATCGATTAGTACACCTAAATATTTGACATTATGAGTACGACTTATAGGAATACAAGTTGCACTGGTGTACGATTAACTCAAGACCGCATTGATGTGCGCGTATTGTGTAAGATGAATCAGGTTGAGATATGAGCCTGGGGCTATAAGTTACGAACTTTTCATTGCTGTTTTTGTATTGCTTGATATGTCCGAAGAGAATAGGATGCGCAACGGATGATACGCCGCAATAAACCTGCCTCACATGCTCACAGATAGCAGATAAGTATAATATCAACAGACATTGCTCTATTTGTTCCTTGTTGAAAATAAGCTTTAAGTGTAGACGAGCAAAGTTTGTTGTACAGATAATATGACGAAGCTCCTAGCCGTCACGGGGTCTTACTTTATCGAGTTTTTGTCAAGCCAAACGCAGGCTATTGATATGAAAGTAATATTTGTGCATGAATGATAGTACTTTTATACTGATAATTAAGCAACTCGTGCAAAATTATTCCCATTATATATATTCCCAAAACCATTCCAAATATCAAAAATGCACAACGTTAATATTCAAGTTTTCACTTCTACCGGCACTCCCGGAGTTCAATCCTTCTTTTTTTTTGGTAGTATTAATTATTGTACTTAAGACAAATATTTCAACAAAGCATCCGAATATTTTTGGAGTTTACTCCATAAGAAACGATTTGAATTATAAGACCCGATACGGAAATTTTATGAGGAGTAAAATCATGTAACACGAGAAGTTGAGGCATTACGTAGAAAGAAACAAACATATGTAAGTCGTACTGCTTCAGTCCTTCAGTATTTTTTTCTCCTTCAGGACTGACGATCTCGCCCGAACAAAAGTCGAGTCGCCTCGAGCGGGTCATTATTCGGCTCCGTCACAGTCGAGTTACGTATGAACATGCAACGAAAAGAGCTCAGGGTCTTAGTCCGCGCGTTAACAGGACACTGCAGACTCAACAAACATTTAAACAGAATGAGCCAAGCAGAAGAGCCTGATTGTAGAGCTTGCTTGGAGGCAGAAGAAACGGCAATACACGTACTTTGTGAGTGTCCAGCACTTAACCAACTAAGAAGTAGACTTCTAGGTGGGCACATAATTAACCCCCAAGATATTAAGTTGATAAGTCCCAAGTGCATTGTACAGTTCCTAGTGACTGTCGGCCTTGCGGAACTTATGTAAACTTAATGAATTAGAGGCGTGATCACAATTATAGATCTGTCAAGGTCGCAGTAATCCTCGGGATTCTTTGACTCGTACTCCTTAATACTAATACGTATGACATTGACATTAGTCGAATAATTTAAAACGCAGTCGACTTGTTATCTACGAGTATGTTATTTTGTTACAAACTTTATGTAATACGCTTTATTGAAGTAATATAAATAATCCGAATAATTACAGATATACATATGTTTGTTTTCTATTATCATTTTAGCAGATGCGTTCATTTACCCTTTTTTTCTTTTCGATATATATAATAATAATTATCGTTCATAAGGAGTAAACTCCAATCGTGCATCGTAGCTGACACACACACACACACACTTTTTTTTTATATTGAAAGGCAAACAAGCAGACGGATTTCCTGGTGGTAAGAAATTCATGACGCCTAGAGACAGCAAAGGTGATAATGGTGCGTTGCCAACCTGAGGCCATGATGTTAGGCCTCGATCAGTAGTAAGTTCACCGGCTACCTTACCCTCCGACCCGGAACACGTCGTGACGTTATGGCGGCAGGAATAGGTAAGGCGGTGGTACCAATCTGGGTGAGTCGTTGCGAAACTTTAACACCTAGTCAGATGTCACGGTGTTAGTGACGGTAAGCCTATGCTCGCCTTTTACGAGCTGCCTAACAGGAAGGCAGATGGTCTATTCTGCAAAAAAAGCCCGGACCAATACGGGGAGATTGGCATTTACAAATTAAATATCATTTCTGAAGCAACAGAAAACCCGAAATGAAAGAATTTTTTTTTTTTTATTGTTACTGAATATTGTGCCTAACACGAATGTGATATCATTAAAATATTCTTTCCTAACTTTTTAAAAACACTTTCCTTTTAAGGAGTACGAGATTTTTCAAGTATACTCATTTACATAATGTTTGGCTAACCTAAAACTAAAAAGTTTTAAATTCCCTTCGGAGACTTGCGCTTTTGGTGTTTGGTAATGTTAATAATAACACTTAAAGATATGGAAAAATTAAAAACGTCAGAAATTAATGCAACAAATCAGGGATAACCCAAATGAAAAATAATTTATAAATCATAGAATACATAATACTCATAATGATGTGATATTGTAATTTTACTGGATTTATCTATTATGTTCTTTAGTTTGTAATATAAAAATATTGGCAGTTTAAGAACTTCAGGGTTGCTATGTACTTTTCACGTTTTTTTTTTATTACTAGAAATTTAAATACAGAAATAATTACCTAATAAATATCCCTGAACAAGTCACACAAATTGAATCTAATCCCAAAGTAAACAATTTATATGCTTGTGTTATGGGTGTTAGTCAACGATTCTAATACATAGAAATACTTAAATAGATACATACATACATATCTTCACGTCAAGTCCCTTACGAGGTAGGCAGAGAGAATCGAGTGCCAGACCTCACGATCCTGACAAACCTGTCCTGCTTCCTTGACATTAATTACCCTTTTCATACAAACTTGCCTTTTTCGGAGACTCTTGACACCGCCCTCGGATAACATCTGATTGATCTGATCGTGAAATGTCAGCTTTGGTCTCCCCGGGTACCTACATCCATCCATATTCGCATTGTATATCTGCTTTCTCGATCTTTCATCTGTCATTCTTTCCACATGACCGAACCAGCGGACTCCCAACTCTCGATTCCATATAATAACGTTGGAATAAGCACAGAATTATGCAAAGCGAGTCTAGCTTTTTGACTCAAAACCTCGCTTTGGAATAGCTTACTCAACGCTCCATTCACACTATTCCCTGCACTCACTCTCCTCTTTACATCCGCGGTGTACCTTCCATCCCTGCTAAAAGCACAACCAAGATATACAATTTCATTCACTTTTTCCAGCACTACATTATTAACCAAAACTCTTACATCCGTTCTGACTACGTCTCTTTCAAACACGATTATTGTGGTTTTCATGGCATTCAAATGTAAGCCCCTTTCTTTACAATCTCCTTTCATAACTGTGACCAGTGTTTGCAGCTCAGATGGTGTAGAGCCCAAAAGTACAGCATCATCTGCATAAAGCAGGCAGTTCACCACTTGGTCACCCATACGCATTCCCACATTCAATGATCTTAACCTTTGAAGACATTTGTCCAAATATACCTCAGCCTCGTAACCGTCCCGTCGTTTCCCCCCTTAACTATTCAAGTCACCACACATAATCACTTCTTCATTTCCTTCAATCATATCCAGAACATCCCTTACAGAATCCCAAAAATTTTTCAGGTCATGAGTCGCCGACGAGTTGACCGGAGCATAGGTTGCTACCACAAAAACTCGCGTGACTCCTAGTTTAATACGCACCCAGAGCAGTCTCGGACCAAACAAACCATATTCTTTCAGGCCTGAGACTAAGAGAGACGATAAAATGATACCTACCCCAGCGCTGGCGTGATCATTCTGTGATACACCAGACCAAAGAGCTAACCTGCCACCGGGGAGATCAAAAGTACCACTACCTTTTCGCTTAGTCTCCGTTACACACTGTAAATCCAGGCATCTCTCATCCATTACATCATTCAATTCATTCATCTTCGCTTCTATTCCCTCTCTCACATTTCACGTGCCTATTTGACACTCTCCACTCCTCGATTCGCCTGTACGGGCCTGGCGTGATGGGTGGCGGCCCTCATCGCCGCATCTGCCTCTTTTCGTACCGACGAGGGCGGATCGGTACGCGTCGCCTCCAGGGAACGCCCTAACCCGCTCTGCGGTACTTTTTCGGGCCAGAATTGCAGTCCAATGGACTGGCAGGGATCGCAACGTACACGCTTCTGGCCAATGACCCCCTTACTTAAATACTTAAATAGATACCTGAATAAACTAAATAAACACCCAGACCCGGAAATGCAGACGTCTTAATTTTCATCACACAAAGGCCTGCGCCCGTCGGGAATCGAACCCGAGCCTCGCGGTTGGTCGCTGTAGTTAGGCGTGTACACTAGCCACTCGGCCAACGAGGTGGTCTTAAATACATATCAACGAACTTAATTACAGAAAGTGATTGTATTCTGAATGTGAGGTATGAATAAGTTTCAACTATCTAAAAGACACAGGAAAAAATGTGACTACGGCCAAATACCAGAATGTGTGCCGCCATAATAACAATGTTATGTTCCGGTCCTGAACTCTGACCTTATTAAATAAAACAACTAGAAAAAGTAGCGACGGCAAGTAGGTAAGAATAAAACCGGTAAATAAAAGTTTTCGATAAGACTCTCTTTGCGGTTGCGCTCGGAACGAAACCCATTGCCGAAACCAGTTAAAAACCTTTATTAAGCGAAATTTTAAAAACCAGTTTTAAGACCTGATTTTTTTATTTATTATGCAACGTTCAAGAAAGCAAATTTGAAGAATAAGGCCAGATTTGTAAAAAGATTTATTTTGGATTTGCCACCACGATAATGCGTCTTTGCACAAGGCCATCGTTGTGAACGAATTTTTGACCTAACACTAAATATCACCGAACAACCACCATATTCGCCATATAATATGACTCCAGCTGACTTCTTTCTTTTTATTTATCTAAAATTAACACTTCGTGGTACCTGTTTTCAAACAGGAGAAGACATAAAATAGAATTCGCGGCGAAATCTAGACTGAGAAAATAGCGTCAAAAAGGTGTTGATGATTAGATTATTCGTTAGCGTAAGTGTATCTTTTCTGAAGGAGCATACTTTAAAAGTGATAAAATAAATCTAGATTAATAACAAACAGTTTCTGGATTATTAATCTTTTGTCCGAACTTTCTTGATGGAGTAGTATAAGCGTAACAATATAAGAATGTTGATAGACGTGTCATATCAAAGCCTCTTTGTCATGGAAGAAAAATGCCTAGGGGACTTATTGCTATCTTTATAGTGATTATCACTGGGCAAAGGTTACATCAAATAACTGTCAAATGACGTGTTTTAAATTTGCTATTTCCATTGACCAACAGAAATACACTAGAGATAGCAAATAAACAGAATACTAAAGGAGTTCAACTTCAAATTACTCTTACGCAATGGTCCAAAAATGTCCAATAAATTTTTAACTGCTAAATTTATATTCTTACCGTAAACAATCAAATTGTCTAATTAAACCAAACAGCCATCAATATATTTATCATTCTGGAAGAAGAGTCCGGACTGTTTTTAAGAAGGTGAATTTTCTGCTATTTTTTTCAAAGGTTAATATTATTAAATTTTGGTGTAAATCTAAATGTGAAAAGTAAATACACTCGGAGAGGGAATCAAGAACGTTGTTAATAATTGGCAATGGGAATTTATCATGTGCGTTAAAATGCAGTTAAAAGTACATGACTAGACCATTCACTTTGACACGGCTCTATTATTTTTTGTGATAAAACGTCGTCTATTTGGTTCTGTATTTCAGATTTTTGTGAAAATGACAATCTATAAATCTTATCGTAAATAGTATCGGCATTATCTTTTAAATTTATTCGGTGTCTGTCAATAGATGCAGTCGTCAAAGTATCCTTTGAGCTCTAGTAGGACCATTAGATAGAGATCATAGTAACTATTCGTATATTTTTACATTGCAATGCGAGGTAACGAAATATGTCGTGACACACTTTAATTTTCAAAAAGGCAGAAGAGGTAGCTCAAGCTTTAGTTATTTGCTTCATTCTTCAGTATGGAATACCAAAAGAGGTAGCAACAGATATGTCTGTTGCTGTAGAGTTTATGTCTTTAGTATTTGAACAGGTTTGTAAACTGTTGAATATAAACCACCTGAATTCCACAACTTTCCAACACCAAAGTATAGGCGGAAAATTTTCATAAGCAATTTAGTTAATTTCTACGTATTCAAACAGAATCCCAGAATCGTCCACTGTTCTGTTCGCCCTTCTTCAAGCATACGGCCCTAAGAAGGACTTTTACGTCAAGCTTCCGGCCCTGAGAAGGGCCTTTACTAACAGCCCTGTGGTTTTAGAAAGACCTACACCACTGTCTGCATCGGTTTAGCCGTCTCACCTCTTTTTTGTTTTAGGTTCACACATTTGGGTTCCCACAAGTAGGACGACCTAAGTGAACCAGCACGCCGTTAGGCCGCTCCGACATGACCACGCAACTACGATGGTCCTTGCCCAAGTACCCAAAGTTTAAACCGTTCACGATATTGACAGAGCCCTGTGCTATGCAACTCTCAGCACGTTTCCACGTTGGCTTGGGGTATTTTTTTATAGAGGTTTTCTACCGGCGTTGAGGTAACAATTAGCTTCCCCAAGATGCTGGCTTGCACCCCAGGGATCCCTAATTTAATATGTTAAAGTGTTAATTACTTTTAAATGTGTTAGATTAACATTAAATCTAACACATGGCATAAATAAACAACAAATAAAGTAAGTTTAGATCAAAATTAGCACAATGTCATGCAGAAGGAAAATTGTATATTTTGCTTTTGCATGTATATTTATATACTTACTTTGAAGAGAAATAAACTATAACTATAACTATTGAAGTCCTAAGAATAAGCGGTAGTCACGCTTAGCAATATTAATTAATCGATAAACAGTCCAGGGGGGTTATGCAGTATCTTTTTAGTGATTATCACTGTTTATATTTGCTATCTCCTGTAACCAGCAGAAATAATTGAAGATAGCAAATTTAAAGCGCTTCATTTGACAGCTATTTGATGTACACTTTCTTCAGTGATCAACACTAAAAATATACTGAATAGGCCCGCAGGTTGCGTTGAAATAAATAAAAAACTGAATTAACGCACAAAACACAACCGAAACGACATACGCATCTAACTGTCAATCTGTAATTGCCAAAAGCGTACAGCAGCTATGACAGTAGACTCGATTGAATTTAAAATCGACTAAACATTAAAACTAATTGATGATACTTTATACCATTTTGCTTATTGATATCGGTTTAGTAAACATGAAAATATTAAGTTCAATCAAGCATATTTAAAAAAAGCACAACCAATCGTAGACCTTTATTTGTATCGAACATTTATTTCATTAAATCGATACAATCAAAACCTTCCTACCCGGCAGGTCATAAGTGGTGGTTAAAGGTTTTTAGGTATTAATCAACATCAAGGTATAGGTGCTATGTTGCATATGGTCCGGGTAGAGGTCAACCGACTCAACTGTTCCTGTCACCATAATGCCAGTGCTTGACAACGCTTACACAAATTATTATTATTTCATTATTTACTTAGAAAGAGTCACCTCTGCATATAAACCACCTTCACTACAAACAGCGTTAGACTAGTCTTCATCTCAAAACAGTTTACTTACAAATACGAAACTTCTCTGAAGTAATAAACACTTTAAGGTTTGCATTTCTTATATTTGCTGATTGTAATAAATTGCCTTTGAATTGGGTTTTTGGATTTATTTATTTTTTGCGATAAATAGAAAGGTTATTATGTAAAACACTTTTAATTTTTTTTTGCAATAATTGAAAAGTTATATCAAAATAAAAATAAGTTTTTGAATCCAGTACCGAAGACACTTCAACGGCTCCTGAACAAATCCGAGTGTATTTGACGTCATAATGTTAGTTTTCATTCATAGCAGTTGATAAAGAGACAATACGTACAGTGTTTTGATTTATTTAATTTTGTTGACATTGTTATAAAACACAAATTTCTATTGAAAATGTCGAATCTCAAAAGTTATCGTTCTTATTTTGTACCATTATGTACGAATATTACAAAAACAACTCCTGTTAAAATGTTTTTAAATGTTCCCCAAGATAAAAAACGTCAAAATAAATGGTTTCAAGCAGTGCACCGTGATAATCCAAAAACAAAATCGTCTTTTTTTTTGTTGTAAAGATCATTTCGATGTAAGTATTTCATAACACTATTCTTATTACTTGTTATTTATCTAAGTATATCAAAATATATACAAATCGAATAAGTAGATGAGTTCAGTCAATATACTTTTTTTAACTAGACTCGTTTTCAAAACCCTTAAAATCATAGCAGTCAATTTTTAATTGATAATTGAAGATGTTTAAGTAATTAATTCATTAATTTTTATCTAATAATTTTGATTAAATTGAAAATTTAAATAATAGTAAAAAATTACTAGCTGCCCGCACTCGCATCGCTTCGGTTATTCAAGAATAAAAATCCTACTAATATTATGAATGCGAAAGTTTGTGAGTATGTCTGGATGTCAGGATGTCAGTATGGATGGATGCAGTAAGCGCGCATTTCTTTGCTACGCTTCAACGATATTTGATTTTGCGCTCGGAGATTTTAACTTTTTGATAACTCATTAGTTGTTATTTTTTCTGATAGTGTAATGGGCAATTTTGATCTCAATTACATGCATAGCGTATCTAACAGATTTATTTGATCAAGGGCTAATACTGTATTGTTAAAAATATGTTTTAAAGTAACCCTTCATTTTACTGTGTTAACTAAACGCAAAAAACGGTTATTGTAGGCTATTCTTTAAAGATATACATATACCACCGCTTACTTTTTTTGAGATCTATCGAAGAGGAAAAATCCCACCATACATTGTTTTGTTAAAACTCAAAAGGTTTTGGCAGCGTTTTCGAGGAAAGCTCCCGATCAGCTTATTTTTTTGCCGACACATTGAACCAATATCGTTGGTTTGTACAAAACATAAACTTACTATACACTAAAACCTTCCTCAAGAATTGTTCTATCTATTGTTGAAAACCGAATGAAAATCCGTTCAGTACTTTCCGAGTAAATCGCGAACAGACAGACGCGGCGGGGGACTTAGTTTTATAATACGTATTGATAGGTTATGTATTGAATTTAAAATAAATGAATTTCATATTATAATGATTTTTCTGTCGTTATAATGATATTCAAATATTTATTATGGATTATGTTTTTTTCTAGTTAAAAGATGATATGGAAAATTATATTTATTATACAACAATGAGAGGTAAAACAATAAAATAATTTTTAACGAAAAAAAACCACCTTCAAACAGTAAACTAAAAAACTCAACATTAATAGAAAAAATAAGTTCAATGAAAGAAAACTTTACTAAAAATCGAAAAATAAACTGCGCTTAGACTATACACAAAAGTGATATAGGTACGTACATATTAATCATTAGGTATTAATACTTAACCTACACTTAAACCTTACTTATATTAATTACCTATATATACGCACATTTTACATTATACAAGTATACTACAATCATAGGATTTTAAACTTAAATCGTCGCGAATTAATAACATTTTTAATTATTTATAAATAAAATAAAAAGAGATCGTGAGTATCCCGTATAAATAATTAAAAATGATACTACAATCAATTTATTACAAAATAATAATTTTTATCCACGATAACAATAATGGCCTTAACCTGTTACCTATCAAGCTCTATACAATATTATATGAATATGCTACCTATCTGTCTGTTTGAAGCCGGTGCCAAGCGTAACAGTAATGCCGCAGAGTGCTGAAAGTAAGTATATGCTATGTTTTTTGTTCTGTTTGTGCTTACTGTTTGTTACAACAACGTGTTCACACAATAGAAAAGGTGATTATTACTTATAACATCAAAAAAAAATACAGTTGAATAGGAGTATAAATTACCTGTTAAAGCTGCACAGTCATGGCATTGAACATCTTGAATTTTTCTTGACTTTTCATTAATAATTAAAATAACTGAATAAACTTTGCTTCGAACTCGATGTTCTGGATAAACCCATCTTTTCAGGATACACATATTATTTTTACGACAAAGTTGAACATAACCTATAGCTTTGTCGGCGTAACTCTCACATCTTACAATTTATGAAATAAATATTTATAGTGAACATATTGTAAAATAAATATTTAAATATTTCTATTTACATTATTTTTTAACAGACTTACCTTGGTGCTTTGGCATCTCAAACTTCAGCAGATTCGAACCGAATATAAATTGTCAAAAAATTGCTTTCATAAATATATCAACATCAGGAATATTATCAGACTTTGCTTTTATAAAATCCTTGGTCAAATCAACAAAACAACAACAAAAAATTTTTTATTGCCGTAAACGCTATATTATTCTTGGACAGCTATAACATTATGACTTCACAATAAGAGGTGACCAATCGTGTCGCGTTCATAGTCACGTGAGTTTGATTTAAATTTTAACAACTTTCAATTGCTTATAATTAAATGAAAAAAATATTTTTTTCAGTTTTTCGCATGACGCATCGATATAATTAATAACGAAGTTTGAAAATACATAAAAAAATCAATACATTTTTTAGTTCCAAAATCCCGATTACTTATGTCGAAATCAATTTAACATTTCACTCCTACGAACTTTGTTCATGTGGTTAAGATAAGACATTGAAAAATGTATGGACAAGGTATGCGTTCGTAAATATGTTTGTGGGTTGTAACAATAATCATCAATAAACCACGATTTATTATGTCGCTACTATAAGTTTATCAAAGAATTTTAATTACACAGGAATAAATTAATAGTTTTTTTCTAAAAAATGTCAAAACAGTAAAACACTTTTTTTGCACATGTTTCTGACTACTTTGACTAAAAAAAATATTTTCGAACGGTATTTGTGACTATAGTATCACCACCACTACCACCATCAGCGACTTATCATCCCGATATCTAAACGAGATATCTACTACAGAAGAGCTAAATAACGCAGTCGCAGACAATTTCTAGTGTGATATAATTACACCTATGTGTGTATGTCGAAAGCTTGCAGAGTAATATTATCGAAAACACCTTCCACTTCCAGTTCTCGTCTGAAATAAGGTTTGGAAGATAGAATTTGATTGAGTTAATGTAATTTCCTGTATACCCGTTATTGTGTTCGTTATTTTAACCGAAAGAAAGGGTCCTAAGATATTTTTTGGAAACCAATGTCAACGTTCAAAAATCCTGTTCTTCGCACAGTAACAACAACAGTTCCTACACATTGGACAAAATATGAAACCTTACCTTTTTTTGTTGTCAAAACATATATATATGTTTGCAATTGTCATATTCCGTTTGCCAAGTAATTCAGCCGATTAATTTACGAAAAAACTCTCAGTTGGTAAAAAACATGATTAAAACTGTTGCAATACGAAGCTAGTGCAAAAAATAGCATAACATCCAATTCACGTACGACAATTGCACGGCAAATTAGATTCAATTAATTAGAGAAACAGGCATTAAATATAGTTTGGTATAAAATAAACTTCACTGTTGTAATATTACGGAGTTTACGATGACTAAACAAGGAAAACTTGGTGGAGAGAAGTGGTGCTACCAACTAAGCACTTATGGCGCAAGATGTAGCATTTATTATGTGCCAAAGCGCGTTTGATTGCTTTTATGAAATAAGTATTTTTTTAAAGGAATCGAATCGCTAAATCCTGGATTATATTTACATAGAATTTATTTAATCGAGGATTCTTAGATAATCAATCTAAATAAAATTGTTAAATTTACAATATACGTATTATGGCGTAACAAAACAGACAAAATAGGACTTACCGGAAGCTAAAACTCCCAAATACATACAACTCCACATAATACACACCACTAAACTGTTTTAAGCGCCATCAATACACATACTACTAAAAACTCAACGTACGTTTCGCTTTGTAACCGAAGCATCATTAGAAGAATTCGACTGCACTCCACGACGGTCGAGCAGATACTGGCGCGTGCGCATGCGACTCGCTCTATCTATAGGGTTTCGCAAGTTCGTGTGCGGGTGTGCTTTAGTGAGTACGCGTGGTGGGTACGGTTACGAAGCGAAACGTACGTTGGGTTTTTAGTAGTATGTGTGTTGTTGGTGCTAAATAAACAGTTTAGTGGTGTGTATTGTGTGGAGCTGGATGTATGTGGGAGTTTTAGCTTCCGGTAAGTCCAATTCATTCTTAGCGCACTGTTTTGTCTGTTTTGTTACGCCATAATACGTATACAATTTTTGGTGGAAAATTGCAAATTAAATAATTTTATTTAATTTGCAATTTTCCATTGTGGACATTGTGGGAGGCTCAAGGCGGTTTCAGGTCTGGAAGAGGATGTACGGATCAAGTGTTTTCGCTCCGCAACATTGTAGAGAAGCATCTGGCTGTTGGTCAGAAGGTTTTCTGCGGTTTTGTGGATGTACGTAAGGAACTTTGGGACATTTTGCCAGATTATGGGATAGTCGGG
>NJDC01007667.1:9724-25974 GCA_002245475.1 Calephelis virginiensis
TGTGAAACAAAATTACCACCATCTTCCATATTAAAGTATGGATAGTCGTTAAACTTAATTACGCAAGAAGTACTATATTCCAACTTCAACTTAACAATTGGCAATATTGAAGTTGCGCGTTCATATCTTTAGTGACTATAGGTATCGAGTATTTGACTTAATTTTTGAAAACAAATATACTTATTCTGATATTAGTGAATTAAAAAAACTGAATGCCTTTAAAACTCCATCACTTTTCAAATTATAAGTATCGTAACTAGAAACCTTTTCATCTGTTGAATACTAGAATATGCTCCTTTATTTACAGTAATTCACACTGGTCTAACATGACGAGTTCGATATTATGCAAAGTGGAAATATGGAATTGGCCCTATTTTGTTTTCTTGGACACGAAACTATCACTACATAGTATAAAACAAAGTCGCTTCCTCTGACTCTATGTCCTTTTGTATGTTTAAATATTTAAAACTACGCAACGGCTTTTGATGCGGTTTTTTAATAGATAAAGTGATTGAAGAGGAAGATTTTTATATATATATATGTTTCATAATAGTGCAAAGCCGAGGCGGGCCACTAGCTGTAAATAAAAAAAATATTATATCGGGTTTGTTGATTTTTTAACTAAATGTTAATATATTCGTTGCTATTTTGTTCCAAAGTATAAAATGACATAAATCCAATTCCATTTCCACTTTCCATGAAATCGAGATTCAAGTGTTACAATATTATATAATTATAGTAATAGTAATCAATACCAAGATTTATGATTTCTTCAACTTTCCCAACTAAAGGGAGAAGCTTTAAATAAGGGATTTTTATAAAATAATAAGACAGTGAATGTTACTCTCCTGACGTTAAGTGACAACCAAAACCTATAGACACCATTGCCATCATGAGCCATCACCAGAGAGGGCACTCCGATCAACATTTCACTGGAAATTTCATGTTGGTGACGCGAATTAGCACGGCTTATAAATAATGCTAAATGCTAGAAGTCACTTAAAAAATTCTGGATTAGAATGTGCGACATTATGTTTTAATACATATCAATGACATAAAACAAAAACAGATTGAGAGAGAATGAATGGGTCAAGTGTAAAATAATAGGTAAAAGTACATCCAGGGCACCCACGATTAGCCAGAGAAACTGTAAGTTCCCATAATGTGATTAGTGACAAACCTATCACAATTTGACACTTGTCCAATCCAGGGCAATACTATTTTTATTAGAAAATTGAAAAACATAATATTGTATTTGTTGCCAGACTCGGGAGTCAAACCCGAGACCTCACGAAGTCAAGTCAAACAACGCAGACCACAGAGTAAAATATTGATTACATGTTGGTATTGTAGTAAAATACTTACACACAAGCCTTGGAGAAAACTTGGGTTCAGATGTTGTGCTTTCTATCATGAGGCGATTCATTTCTTCAGTGATCCTCCTGTCCGTGGGGGACAAAGACCGAAGCCAGCCGAGGACTTTTGCTGTCTCCTGTGTGATAAGAATAATTTTTAATTTACCAGCTCAGATACTCGTAACAAGGCAATTCTTTTAATATAAGAAGTAAATATGAACGTGATTTATTGTTAGTTTCCTTGAATTTTGTTTTCTATAAATGGCGCGTTTTTCTAACGATCGTTAGCTCGTGTATGAATTTTCATAAGAATTACATTCTGAGTACGGAATTACGTATTAAATGTATGAAATTATTCGTATAATATTAATATGTTATCAGTGCATACATGTGTTAGGTACGTCGCTGTTTTGCGGAGGAGATATAAGTACACGGGGACTTTATTTTATCCCTGTTTATGAAAACGTTTATGTGTTGGTCCAGGATCCTTTGTAGAATAGACCATCTGCCTTCCTGTGGCAGGAAAAGTGTAGGCAGTTCGTAAAAGGCGAGCTTAGGCTTGCGGTCACTAACACCGTGACATCTGACTAGGTGACAGAGTCTTGCAGCGACTTGCCCGGATTGGTACCACTGCCTTACCTATTCCTGCCGACATAATATTGTCAGCGCTTCCTGTTGATGTGTTCTGGTTCGGAGGGTAAGGTAGCCGGTAAACTTACTTTTGCTCGAGCCCTAACATCCCGGTCTAAGGTTGGCAACGCACCATTTCCACCTTTGGTGTCTCTATGCGGCGTGAATTTCTTACCATCAGGAAATCCGTCTGCTTGTTTGCCTTCCAATGTCATAAAAAAATGTTTTGTAACGCAATAGCCTGTCTTGAACTTTGTCGGTTTAAAGCTTATCCCAAATCTGTCTGTTCTATCTCTGCTAAGTTCAATAAGAGTGTAGTAAATTGATATAATTAAGACCAGTAAAACTGCAAAAACCGACTCCAACTACTTTGGATCCTTTTTTTGAGTCGGTTTAAAATACTTTCCACCACTCCATTGAAGCAACAGGGTAATTATTGAGCATTTACTGTTCTGTCGTAATCAAACAAAAGCAAATATCAACGTGACCACTTGTTTTCACCGAGAAAACCGGTTAAAGCCCTCGTCGATGCGCATGTTTGTATGAGCGTGCCATTTCGTACATTTGTAGGTAGTTTCCATTGTGTGGCTGAGTTAGTGGGATTTACGTCTGTATGACAGTATAATTGTTTGTCTTCAAGATAAAGAAGAAAAGGACAGTGTATAGACTGTGTACCGAAATTAATAAAAACAGAGAAGAGTAAAGAGGAGATGATGACACCCTGTGGGACGCCAGAAACTAACGCTAATTAAATTATTATTTTGTATTTTTTTTAAATAAAATTAATGTTATTTTTATTATTATGTATGTATGTCTACATAGTTTCATTAGATGAAAAGGATGTATGTTAGTGATCCCTTTGTTTAGGGTTAAGAGCGCCTCTTGTACTACTATCTGTAAATGACGTCATAGAACAGTTAGCAACAAAATACCAGACCACTTTAAAATACTTCAAAGTATTGTAAAAGGATCAGGGTGGTAACTGCAAGCTTTCAAAATAATATTATGTCAATTATACTAATTGTATTCGGGGAAAAACAACCTTATAATGTATGTCATAAAGCTGCTTTTATAGTACAGAAATAATACTACCTAAAGACCTTATCGTAACCCCCAAGATATTTGCAAATTATATCGCTGATTATACATAGTTATGTAATTATATTTATGAATTAGCTGAATCGACAGATATTTTTCTGCTTTAAATGAAAACAAACTTCCTTTTTTATAAAATCCTTCACCAGACAATAATCAATGCAAAAAAATCGAATAAGCGAAAGAATTTGTATATCGTATCTTAATAAATAAAAAAAAACAAAAAATCTAAACTTTTAACAAAACTGTGAAACAGTGAATTCTGTACATTTTAGAAAAAAATAGATGCAAGCGAATAAAAATAGACAGCAGAGCCTTTATGAGTTGTTATAGACTACGTTCGGTAAGTTAGGTACGTGTCGAAAGCTATGGCGCTTTTGGTCTAAAAATATATTTCTCTTAGTTAACAATAGTGGCGCTGTTCAAAGTTTTTATACAAATAATGTACAGAAACGGTAGCGACTATAGTAAACTTGACAAGCCGTAAACTCATAGTTAGGGATCTGAACATATTTTTAACGTTTTTTGAATTTTGCTCTTTCTGTCTGGATCATGACCGCTATTCACTTCGCTACTGTACAAATTGTAACAAAATTGGGCTGGTTGGCCTTTACGTTTCGAGGAAGCTTAAAAGTTACTTTTTATCTCGTACACTTTAGGCGTTACTTGGGAGAAGGGTCATAATGTAAATTTATCAGCGTGAAGTTCAACTTATTTTCAATTTTTTTTTTATTTGTTTAAAGATTATCCAATATATTTTTTTAAGTCTAAATCACAAACTGAATAATCACCATAAAGTAATCAAATAACTTGAAATCTGAATTGTATTTGAACGTACAGATGTACAGGTCATCTTACATACACATACATATCTTAATATGTGTCATACGGGGTAGACACACAGTATTTAGTGTTATAAAAACAAAGTTCACCGGGTCAGCTAGTAAAATATATAGATTTAAGACTATCTTCAATAGAGAGTAAATACCTAAACACTTCCGCGATGGTAAACTCTTTGCAAAAACTCACAATAGGGTTGCAAGTGTTTTACTGTTGAAGGTGAAGAAAGGATAGACCTCGAAGCAGATTTTGTAAGCTCGATCCAAAATTTTGATTTTGCCATAAGAAAGAAACCAATATATTTTTTACATATACCTACACTTATTATAAATTAGATGTTGCCCTCGGCTATGCTCGCATATCCAAGTTATTTAGCACTCCCGTTAAGATGTCGGGACT
Organism: Calephelis virginiensis; assembly: GCA_002245475.1. Lineage (NCBI taxonomy): Eukaryota > Metazoa > Arthropoda > Insecta > Lepidoptera > Riodinidae > Calephelis > Calephelis virginiensis. The sequence goes on from NJDC01007667.1 coordinate 14,044, forward strand.
AAAAGTACCTAATGTCAGTCTTAAGTCTCTTAACTATCTCCAGATTCTAAAATTATACCAAAATATCGCTCCGTTGCAACGTGGAAAAGTACAAACAATTAAACTCACAGTTGTAATATTAGTGTGGATAAACGATAGTGTTATTAGCGGCTTACCTCAATTTTCCCACATTTGACCAGATACGAGGGAGTCTCAGGAAGTTTCAAAAAAACACAGAAATGCAGCAGTGGTATGGCCAGCAGAATCCATAGGACCGTGTAGTACGGCAGCAGATCGCCCAAGATAAACACCACTAGGTTTCCAACGGTCTAATACAACACATTTTTTTTATATTATTGGAAAGTAAGCAAGCTGATCTTGATTAACTTTATTAATTAGTCTACGGCACTAAAGATGGCAGTGATATTCTGCCTGCAAGATGCCTGAGGCAAGTCTATAATCTATTTTTTTAATTTTTTTTATGGTATAAGAAGGCGAACAAGCAGGTAGATTTCCTGATGGTAAGAAATCCACGTTGCCTAGAGACGCCAAAGGTGGTAATGGTGCGTTGCCAACCTGAGGCCGGGATGTTAGGCCTCGAGCAAAAGTAAGTACACCGGCTACCTTACCCTCCGAACCGGAACACGTCAACAGCAAGCACTGACATTATTGCGGCAGGAATAGATAAGGTGGTGTTACCACCCTGGGTGAGTCGGTGCGAAACTCTACCACCAAGTGAGATGTCACCTTATCAGTGACGGTAAGCCTATGCTCGCCATTTATGAGCTGCCTGGCTGGAAGGCAGATGGTCTATTCTGCAAAGGAGCCCGGACCAACACGGGGAAAATCCGTTTATCCCTATACGTGTATCCGTCTATCTTGACCTTTAACCTTGAACACGACATTAGTGAGTGCTTTCATTATATCGGCAGGAATATTTGGAGCATTGGCACCAATTCTAATAGTTCGTTGCAGCGTTCTATCATCTGGTCTGACATCACACATATTCAGTAATCTTAATTATGAAATTATTCCAATAGCAGGCGATGTCATCGTCTTTTTTCTATGCCATCTTAGTCTAGAACTTCTTAGTAAGGAATTAATAATTAAATTAACTTCTTCTTATTCTTAGTTCTTCTTCTTCTAACTTAATGCTTACCTGAGAAAATATTACAAAAGTCCCCGTCATCCCCCTAATGCTATCTTCACTGATCTCCTTGACGTACAAAGGACAGACAACGTACGCTCCGCCTAGGCCGAAACCGATGAATGCTCTTGCACCAATCAGAGCCACGGGATGAGTGTAGATGAGCTTTATCGCCCAACCTATCTGGAAGAGCATTCAGACCTTTGTTTATAGCTGTACATATTTTTCTGTGTTAAGGTAGCGAACAAGTTCATGACTCTCCTGATGATAAAAGAGAACCGGGGGCTATAATTACGATTAATGTTGTAAGTGTGTTGTGTCATGTGGCCGAAATATTAATCCGATTGTACAAGTCTACTAGATACGCCTCTTGCGAGCTGCCTGGTAGGAAGGCAGATGGTCTATTCTACATAGGCATACGGGAACCAAACGTAGAATGAATTCAAGAAAAGACTGCTGCCTAGACCTTCAGGCTATATATTTGACTGTGTTTCTCTCTAACTCACACAGTTATTCATCATACAATGCTGTTGTATGATATGTTCCCTTACGTTTATATTGCACTGGTTCGGTTTGGGGTAGTCCATCTCTGGAAGGCGGAGAATTAAGTCATATGGATGGTTTTTCCTACAATTTCTAGAGTCCAACATAGACGTTTGTAAATTGGAGGTGGTGAGGCTCCCTTTTAAGCACAGTAAAGATTTCTTGTGCCTACTTCTCCATTTTACATAGACTGTGGCATCCTTGTGATGCGTATTTGTATTATATTTTCTACATGACTAGTTTAATGCCCTTGCCAGAGTTATTCTTGTGTAGACCTCTTTTTGCTGTTTCTATCGCTTTCATGCCTCAGCAATACCGGTTTTCGCAGAAAGTGACTATCACTATTTCAGGTGGCTTTCGTGCAGTTTGTCTACTATATGATTTACCGCGTTTAAGAAATTATTTTCGTTTAATTTCAACTTTATTTAATAGTTCTTTTTTATGTAATAAGACAGTGAACAAGCACACGGCTCTCTTGGTGGTAAGAGATGGCTGTGGCCTAAACATATTTTAGATATTGTAGCGCCGCCGCTGTTAGGCGAGCGCAGAGGTTCCCAAACTTATTTCATGTAACTCCAACTTTATATAACAGTTATTGAGTATGGCGCGGTTGGGCAACCGCCCAGGGCGCCAAGATGTAAAGGGGCATCAGATCCTGTACGCTATGTATTATTCAAATTTTAGTATGGTTTTGAACAGCATGTAGGGGGCGCCGTATAAATTAAGTCCAGGGCGCTGCTATTACTAAAACCGCTGCTGGCCCCCACTCCATCGTCAAAAATCTCAATAATATATTTGTTTCGCCTGGAGTTTAAAAAAAATCAGGTTTCCTTACCACCCCCGTGTAGATTTCAAGCGCCCACAAGGGGGTGTTATCGCCCACTTTGGGAAAGACTGGGCTAGAGATGTTAGGCTTATTGTACAAGTTACCGGCAACCCTGCCCTCCGGCTCGGGATATGTCAGTATCATGGAGGCAGGTTTATAAGGCGGTGGATAGCGGGCAAGGTGCTGCACAGTACTTTACCAGCTGTGGTCTTGTTGTTAATGGCCTATTTAACTTAGGGTTGCCTCTTACCAGCTGCCAAGTGGTCCATTCTATTTGCGGAACCGGGACCAGCATGGGGAACTAGATGAATAATGCTTAAAACATTACAAATGTTTGTTTTGAAGACACGGATAAATGGAAAATTTATGCTAAAGTTTTGCAGGATTTAACTGCAAAAATCTTTTAATAATTAATTAGGTAAATAAAAAACCTATGAACTTGTTGACTAATCTGTCTAAAAGTAACATTTACCGCCATGGGTATGGACGTGCAAAGTAGGGCTTTCTTCCTGCCATACTTATCCGCTGCCACACCATATGCAAAGACAGCGACTGGTGCAAAGATGAACAGGACGGATGCCATCCACGAGATGTGTTCTTCGGTGATAATTGTTGATGATGGTGACTCTTCTCCTAGCAAGAGGGCGTGGTTTGGTGATATCCAACCCATGGCTGTGCCATAGGACAAGACCGGCATACACACTGAAAATATTTACAATCACATATAATGCTAAGTTTTAACAACTGTATATATGTTGAATATATACTCTAAATATTAGGTACTGGTTGTCCTGGTGAACTTTATGCCGCCAGCCCCGTGCCGTGAGCTTTTACAAACTTATCTTTGTCGTACAATTCAATTCAATTCGTCGTCTTTATTTCGTAGGTACATTCGTTACACTTGAAATACGTCAACAGTAAAAATACATTATAATCATTTTTTACAAGCATATACGGTAGTAACAAAAATTATTACAACCTTTAAAGACACCTTACATCAAACATTGCAAACTTTTTACAGTGTCTGTTTGTTTGATGGTTTGAGGTTTGATAAATTTGGTCCTCTTCCCGGTTACCGATTGAGCTGAAATTTTGCATGCATATGTTAACCGGAAGACAATGCAAAATTATATGTAGGTATCAAATTAGTCCAAACACGACAGGATAATGGGAAATTTAGAAGTTCTGTCATCACCTTTCGGTTCCAACATCAAATTATTTATAAAATACAAATTTATGTTTTCGGGCAGGACTTCTTCGAATCCTTTCACTACACATATATACACATACGCATACATATATTTGCACACCACAAGTTGGTAGAATATGTTGGAACGCTAAAATTATTGTGTAACATCTTTGTAACACTCATATTCCGTAATTTTTTTCTCCTTTGATCGTCTTTTTCGTTCAAGTACCACATGAACAGTCAGATATTTTTGTGATTACTGATTGACTCTATAAACATCTGACACAAAAACGTTCTACGAATTCCATGCAAGTGGAGTTTAAAAATTGGATTGGGATCGGTACATATTTGTACATTTTGGAATGCTATCACATCAACTTCGTTATAGCAATGGCGTCGAACTTATTTTTATAGTCCCGGGTTCGATCCCTAGGAACGAAAAAAAATGTGTTTTTGAAGTTATACTTCTTTTGGCGCGTTAGGAAAAAATGATGAGGGTAAATTTTTACGATGCGCACGCACACCGTCACGAAAAACCGACATGATGAAGTTAGCTATAAAGTTAGCTATATATAACATTTTAGTTTTTAAAAAGATTTTTATCTTATTACGCCGCAGAAGTATAACTTCTAACGCGTGTACATAAGTACATACACACTTTTTTCTAATACAACTAATTCGTGCCTCTGCCTACTTCTTCGCAGATTATATAAGATGCTTTTTTTATAATCCCTTTCCTCTTTAATATTACAAAAATGTTTGTTGTTTGACACAGATTGGCATAAAAATGATAAAACTAGTGAAGTAGTCTTTGGGTATCATTGTACCATATTAAATTAAATCACAGATTCCAAATTTAAAAGTAATGTTTTTTTTTTTAATTTTATCAGGATTAATGGCTCGCTTACGGTATTTCACGTATCAAATATCATTGTTGAATGTATGATTAAATAAATCAGATGAATATACTAGCAACACCGAAACTTAATCAAAGATTTTCCAGTTAGAAGAACTTGTATTTGACTCAAAATGGCCATAAATTCTCTACAAAACTTGGACAATGATATTGAATGAGTGGAATCGGTATCTGTCAAAGGAATTTCATCAAATGTTGGACAAATATTTGATAAGTGGAATACGTAAATACATAAATCTTAATTTCACATTAACATTTTAATAAGTATCGCCTATGAATCACCTTTTCTCTGTGGTTTTGCGGTATCTTTTTTTGCGGTATATGTGGTTTTGTGGTTCGGCGTTAGACTTTACTTCCCGACGTCCCGGGTTCGATCCCCGTATAGGGCAGAACAATAACAACAGAAAATGTGCATTTTCAATTTTCTAATAATTAAAGTAACGTTGACCGGGATTGGATGTATGAGACTTTATTATCTTCAGCTAGTCTTGGGTTGAGCCTCTGATTACTTCTTGGGAGATATGGACATGAACCTACTTTTTAATTAACCAAATTTGTAGTTTTGTGCTATGTGAAGCTGAGAGGAATGCAAAAAAAAACCAAATATCTTCAAAATCATTGTTGAAACCATTTATACTAATGTTATTAATGCAAATGTGTTTTTGTTTGTTTGTCTTTATACCTATTTAAAACAGCGCATCAAAATGGATAGAACTAAGCTTTTATGCCATCTATGATTCTTTCTTAACAAATACTACAACTGTGGCACAGATACATAACCGATTCGTAATAAAGAAGTTTTTACAAATGCATTGAAGTTGTGGCACTGTAGTGCCACTAACAGTTCTGCGTAAAAAAAATTGGCACTGCAGTGCCCACGGACTGTCAAGTGGTTATATTTTTAAGTGGATACAGTTAGAAGGCTAATTTTATTTGATACCTATCTAAACGGATTCCCTCGGGAGAGTTAAATAGCTTTCTTTCTTCCTTTATTGGCCTTCACGTTAGTATTTTGCCATTAGTCAAGTAGAAATTTGCATCAAATTTGAATTCAATTTTAATCAATTATAATTAGTCATCAGTCATAAGTCGTCGGTAAGGCATGTGGCATGACTTTGTTACTCAAGCTCGTCTATTGTGATTTGGCGGCAGCGAGGAAATACACGATATACTAATTTCTTCATGATTACTTCATTTGTGCACTTTCACTGAACAAAATTAATATAATTCCCACCTAAATTAACTAATTTCATCCAATATAAACACGAAATTCAATAACTATGAAAAAATTACGAACATCTTCATTCACGATGGCGCCAAAACTAGTTAAACAGCTTAAATACATGAAGTAGCTGCGTGTAACATATTATTATCTATAATTATAAAATAATATGTCCTGACTGACTCATTCGTCATCGCTAAGCAAAAACTGTTACAGCCATGAAATTTAGTGACAAGAGTCGTTTTCCTCTAAAGACGGAATTTTTAAAATTCTACCCCTAAGGGGGTGAAATAGGGGTTGAAAGTTTGCATGGAAGACCGTCATTTTTTATTTGGAAACATGAGACTTTATTTTTGGACTACATACTCAAAATGAGTAGATTCGTATTTAAGCGTTTTTGGAAATTCTGCCCCTAAGAGGGTGAAATAGGGGTTAAAAGTTTCTATGGAAGACCTTATCGGTAAATATATTAACTGCTACGCGATCAAAGCCGCGGGTAACAACTAGTATTCTAAAAGTAAAAAAAGCATTTCTGTAGTTTTTTTAGATTTATGGACTGGATGACACTTTCTAGATGTTTAGATCATCCGTAGGCACCCGTTTAGATATCGAAAAAAAAGTAGCCTTTCGTTGTTATTTTGTTGCTAGAAAAAGACAAAACACGTCAGGTTAGTTATAATATTGGAACGCCAACAAGCAGACGGATTTCCTGATAGTAAGAAATTCACGCCGCCAACAGACACCAAAGGTGATAATTGTGCGTTGCCAACCTTAGGCCGGGATGTTAAGCTTAGAGAAAAGGTATTTACCGGCTGCCTTATCCTCTGAACCAGAACACGTCAATAGCAAGCGCTGACATTATGGCGGCAGGACTAGGTAAGGCGGTGATATCAAACCGGGCGAGTCTAATAAATTATAATATGTTATATTATATGTATAGTAATCTCAGAAAAAAATATTAAAACCGTCATTTGTTAAACTGTGCGGTCTAATCTGATTTGTCTAAAATGTTCCATCTCTTTTCTTTTTGTTTCATTGGAAAAAGAAAGTGTATATCTAAAATAAGTTTAGTGGGTGCCCATAAGAATTACCACCTTTATAAAGGTGGTATACTTCCATACCACCTCCGCCTCTGGTAGTTTACGGTAGACAGGGTTAAATTTATTTACGTTTTAAAATTGTTTGTAATTTATAATTCAAATTGTAATAAATATAAAACTATTTTTTGTACGAACATTGACACATTGTATACATAATTAAATAATTACTTTTATATGCATTAAAATATTTGCACACCACAATGTGGTAGACTATGTTGCAAAACTTAAATAAGTTTGTAACAACTTTAACACGCATATTCCGCAAACAAATATATTTTCTTTTCTTTTCAGCATTCCATCTCCGTTGCAACGTGACAAAAGATAAAGACTCTCTAATGTATAAATTTAGAGCATATATTATAACAATTGAGACCCACTGACCGAATTTGATTAAACATGGCTTGTATTTTACGTGAGACTATTTACCTCGTATTTTCTTTTATCTATGTAAAAATGAATTTCTGTTTCATTAGGTTATCGCATGACGCGTAAATTAAAAAAAAATGTAGCTATTTTTTTTAATTGTGTTAATTATATAAATTAAAAAAAATAATCACTCAATTTTTTATTTGAAATTTAAAAAAAACTATTAATGGGATAAGATAGCGAACAATCTCACTACTTTCCTGATGGTAGGAGATAACAGTAGCCTATAGACACATCTATCAATATGAAACGGCTGAGATAGACAAAAATGTAAACATTTAGCTTAAATCGTTTTCCGTTTTCTAAATCTGATACAAAGAAATGTTTTAAACGAATTAAATACAGCTTTTGGAGTTTAAGAAACTTTTAATCTTATAGATGAATGAATTATTGATTAAACAAAAAACATTACAAAAAGCACATTTTGTAAAGATAGCTCTTGAGCGGAAAGATTTAGGGGGATGGAATCCTTCTTTTGTTTGTGTAAGGAAAAGTTTTAATTTAAATATTTGTAACTTCTTTTAAGATATAAAAAATGTTTATTTCAATTTAATTCTTATACGTACGTATGTTAAAGTATTACGTTGAGCACTTTTCTCTTACTTTACAAACTTTTGGTAAATAAAACATTTTTAATATCTTCACGTCCATGTCCCCGAAGTGGTAGCCAGAGGCACAACCACCCACGACTAGCCGAAGACACTGAATCCCACAATGTGATAGGTGGAAAGCCTATCGCCAACCGGGCACATATCCAATCCCGAGCAACATTTTTTTTTAGAAAATTGGAAAAACCCCATTTTCTTTTAATTGCCCGACCCGGGATTCAAACCCGGGACATCATAAAGTCAAGTCTGACACCTGGACCACTAGACCACAGAGGCGATTATAACATTTTAAGATAAATATTTTTTTACTTTTTTGTTGTGCATTGCCTTCCATTTTGTTAAAATACTTATTTTTTTGGGTTGGCTAGATGTTTATGAAAATAGAGAAAAGCTCGCGGTTTGTGTGTTTTACAAAATTTGCCTCTGTGATCTTGCGGCTAGGTTGTTGAATTGACTTCATTAGGCTCAGGTTCGGTTCCCGATCTAGCAACTAAAAGGAAACATGTTTTTTTTTATTTCCTTTAAAAACATCATTGTCGGTAAAAGGTTTGCCACCTATCTCACTGTAGGACTTTGTGTCTTTGGCTAGTCTTGGCTGCCCTAGCTATCCATCAACCTACTTTTACTTTTTTTTTATAAAATTTTATCATATTACGACACTTTTTTTATAAAATTTGAATTTCAACTGCAGCGATAACACAGGTACGGACCCAGACCACCAGTGTGTGTTACCGGTTATGACATATGTAACTGAGACTTGGCCGTTAAATGTGAGAGAGCTATGCTCGGTGTTTCTCTGCGTGATATCCGCAAGAGAACGAGAGTAACGGACAAAGTCTTTGTTAGCAAGCTGAAGTGGCAATGGGCAGGCCACATTGCTCGCAGAACTGACAACCGCTGGGGAAGAAAGGTTCTCGAGTGGCGGACCCTTCACCGGAGGACGTAGCGTCGTAACGGTGGAGTGATGATCTGGTCAAAGTCGCGGGGAGTCGCTGGATACAAGCGGCTGGTGACCGTGACTTATTGCGCTCTTTGAGGGAGGCCTATATCCAGCAATGGACGTCCTCTGGCTGATAATGATGATGATGTTGGACACAGACTTATAATACATACATATAGGTATCTTAGGTACCTATTACATTGTACAGAAGTAGCTATGAGATAAAAGTATTGATGAAATCTAATAAAACCGAAAAGGATTATAAGTTTGTTTCAATGTTAGAGATGGCAGGTTCTGATTAAATTATTGTGTAAGGGATAGTTGTATTCTTAAAAAAAAAAATTAACAATAATTTCAACTGCCAATTTACACAAGTGGCAGTTTTAGCATATTTTTATGGCATTGGAAGGAAAACAAGCAGACGGATTTCCGGATTCCAAAATTCACGCTGACTAGAGATATCAAAGGTAATGGTGCGTTGTCTGAGGCCGCGATGTTAGGCCCCGAGCAAAAGTAAGTATACCAGCTACCTTATCCTCCCAACCGGAACACGCCAACGGCAAGCACTGACGTTATGGCAGAAGGAATATATAAGGAACTATGGCGTTTAATTATGATTTTAAATTATGACGTATTAAGCACCATTATTTAATACCACTCTGACGTATATAAAGCCATGACAACCATGATTTTATTGAGGCACTTCAAAACAATATTCAGGGAAAAATCGAGTAGGTACCAAAGCTGTATAAAAATCCGTACTAGCTATGAGGCTGCGTCCAAGACATTTTTGGAATTAAGGTGATGTTAACATTTTACTATATATGCGTTATAAATACGAAAGTTTGTCTATCTGTTACGCTTCCACGGGTATTCCACTGCACCGATTTAGATAAAACTGAATATGCATATAATTAAAAACTTTAGTTAAGGGTCCATGGGTAAGGGTCTAAAAAGGGTAAAATACGTCAGCAATATAACGTTTTTTTTTCATACAAACTAATCATGGATCTTGGTGACAAAAATACTCAAGATTAACATTTATATGCGATATAAGACTATTGTTTCCAAAACACGATTTATTTCACTTTACTTGATAGAAAAAAAAACAAAAAGTTAACCCTTTTTTGAAAGAAAAACCCAGCTGTCTACTTCATGAAAATATCAACACCAGATTTAACATAAATATAGATTAGTATTATACCTAAAAGATAATCGATTCAGTTTTTATAGTTTTCTTCAAATTTCGTTTATAATGTCAAAAATAGTGATTTGTTGCTACATTTACATTAGAGCACAATTATTTTATAGTAATCATGGAACGGGGGAGTGAGAATTTACGGATTTATATACATAAGCATTTCATTTTATATTTTCCATCGTCGGCGTTTGGTAAAACTTCCAAAATTTCATATTTTTAAATAAAGAAATACTTGTACTGTTTTACGTATTACTTATAATTTATTATTTTGTAAATAGCCTACCGGGTAATAGTTTAAGTTTTAGCCTTGATGATGCTGTTTAAGCGAAACCGGTAGGTACTAGTGTTTCTTTATTTAAAAATATGAATAAGTATTTTAATTTCACTACCTTTCTAACAATAGCGATCTTATGAAATTATTAGTAGATCAAACTAGCGGTTTGTCTTATTTATTGTCAGGATAGGGTCATAATGAATAACTTTTAAATTAAAAATTTGAAAAAAACCCGACACAAGAACTTTATTTCCCTTTAAAAAGTAAACAATTCGGTTAAATCCCACAGTCACCTCTACAACATTTAAACTTATCAATCAATTTTCATCAAACATGTCTAAAAACACTCGCACAAAACTTACATTTAATACAAAAAAAAATTGAAATCACTGCATCCGTTCGGGAGCTATGATACCACAGACAGACAGTCATGTCAAACTTATTACACCCCTCTTTTTGCATCGGGGATTAAAAATACAACGTAATTAGGATAGGACAACGTCTATCGGCCCAGCTAGCTTCTAATAACAGCCATAGCTATAGTTATGTTACGTGAAAATATTTATTCGGAAATAAAAAATGAGTTACCTAGTATAGACATCAAAACTTGGTTGTGTTTGCTTCCATGCTTCTTTTGGGATTTACTCTTGCTACATGTGTATGATTTGTTGACCATTCTTACAAAACTTCAAAATTAATTTATTTTCACAACGAAATATTTAAGTACACCAATTTTTTACGGGTAAAAAGATTATTTGAAATTAACTACAACAGTTTAAAAAACTCATATTAGATAAATAATATATTTCAATAATTCGGTTATATATACATATAATTATTATAATTTATATAGAATTTGAGAAATATTAAATAATACGAAAGTGTTTCGAATATATGCGGAGAAAACAAACTCAGGCAATTGGCACTATGCCTAACCGCACTCTATTAGCTACTGGCGACATATACGCGTATATGGGTTTTATATAACTTTGAATAGGTATCATTCAATGGTTTCTAAGTGGTACATGACAAAAATGTGGTGAAGAAATTAATTACTTGTGATTTGGGATGTGAAAGCCCCACCGCACATTGGTGTTGATCTAGTAATAAAGTTTAGTGGTTTAGACAGTTATTACGACCTGCTTAAGCAGCAGTTACCCCGGGATACAATGACAGCGTTTGACACAGTCCTGTTCCATCCGGAGGTTGTGGTAGACTTGCACATTAAGTCTAAAACCGCGTTTATAGACCAGCAACGCCACTACAACATTTATAGCGTGTCTAAGTTATGTTTTTTATCAGGATAGTCGGCTATCACTATGTTAAATAAAAAATGAAATGAAAGCCTCTGTTTGTTTGTCATACTTTTAATATAGTACTAGCGGTCACGGAGAACTCCACGGACCATACGCTCGCCCCAACCCATGTGAATTGTGTAAATTGTGTAAAATGTTTTAATAGTTTTTAGTATTTGCTTTATTAATTCTTAACGAACTGGCACAGCTTTTTTGAGTTTTAAATGATATTACACGTTTTAAGACTTTTTATATAGAACTAGCA
>NJDC01007667.1:28116-38433 GCA_002245475.1 Calephelis virginiensis
CAAAATGAAAATTGGGTTTTTCCAAATTTTCTAATAAAAAAAATGTTGCTCGGGATAGGATATGTGCCCGGTTGGCGATAGGCTTGCCACCTATCACTTTGTGGGACTTAGTATCTTCGGCTAGTCGTGGGTGCCCTGGTTGTGCCTCTGCCTACCTCTTCGGGGATACGGGCGTGAAGATACTTTAATTACTGTTTTTCTTTAATATCGATTTAGAACATTACTGACTTAGTTTTACATTGTTAATTTCTATTTCTATATCTATTACTGCTATTTCTAAACTTATGCTAATCATTCAATATAATGAAAATTATATTGTGCGAACATTACTTACACTCTATTTCTTAAATTTATTTTCTTGACTATATTTACTGCAAAACTCATAAAACTATCTCTAAATTGATTGCTACTTATTAAAACCGGTATATTTTCCTGTTTAATTTCTATTTTAATTTCATTTTCTAAATTTTAACGATCGATGGCATATGCCCAATATATATCAAGCAATAAATGTGGGACAGATTCCTTCGTATTTGAATCACAGGCACATGATGAGTCTTCTTTGCACTTGAATCTAGCCAAGTACTCAGAGAACCCAAGATGGAGATACATTTTTACCTTGCAAGAAACATTTTTGTGCAATCTATCTTGTAATAGACATGAGTGTGGCTCTGCTGTCACTGAATATCCCAAAATTAAATGCTTTCATTTTAAAGATTCCCTCTACTGCTTCAACCCTGCTTCCGCAGAGCGCTAGCAATTTTGCCTAGTACACAGAGTAATGTGGCGAGAGCGCAAGCTTTCGGGCTTTTGTTGCGATCTCACCCTTCCATATAGAGAGCGCGGAAAGTTGGGGACTTTACCCTCAATCTTGCTCCCGTCTGTGAAAAATTGTATTTCAAATGTATGAAGTTTTGTGTACTCGGTCTCATCCAATATGCTTGCAAAGCTCAAATCTATTTGATCTTTAGGGTGAGGTGCATCCAGAGCAGGTGTCATCCGCTCGATCTCTCGGTCCCCTAGCAACTGATATAACATAACTGATATAACAGGGGTAAACAACAGGGGGTTTCGATTCGGAATTCACGTAGATTTCGCCGTGTTAGTCCTAGTCCTGCGACATTAAAAATTTACCTTTAATAAGTGATACTACAGTATTCATCAATGCGCCACAGGTTTAGTTAGATTATAAATTAAATTGATCAATTAAAACAATGAAAAGTTAATTATAAAATTCAATTTAAGCATTCAAATATATTAAACGTCAAAATATAAAATAGTTTCAATGTCAAAAATAAATGATTAAAGATTTAATATTAAATGTCAGAAAAATGAAAAAATATACTGTTAAATAAAAATGCATGATTAAAAAAAGGCAGTAATTTTACTACTCGGCGTTGATAAACATTGAAACAGTCTAAGATGTCTAGTTCTGGTGTATGGATGAGTAAGTCAGTCAGTGTTGTATAGACCATCTACCTTCCTAGAAGATGTAAGAGGTGAGCACAGGTTATGTTGTTAAAAACAATACTACTAATAACTGGACTGAGTGGTGGAACTTGCCCCGTTAGGGATTGACCACATATAATCAATCAAAGCTTTCCTGCAGTTTTTCCTTTTTTTTCAAGAAAATGAGGAGTGCAATGATAGCTTAAAAAATGCTATCAACATTTTATATAAAACGCTTAGGAAATTGAATATGCTTGTGATTTTTCTCTGTTATCTATACTAATATTTTAAAAATTAATTGTTTGTTAACTAGAACGCGGTAAACTCAAGGTCCGATTTAAAAAAATCATTGTTAGATCATTTATTGAGGAAGGCTATATATCATCACGCTAATTATTCCACGCGCATAAAGTCGCGGGCGGAAGCTAGTATGATATATTTTAATTATAGTTTTGTGATGTCATATATATTTTTACTCCAAGTCCCTTTACGGGGCCTACCCCCTTCTTCAGCTACCTACAGCCTACCGAAAGTATTGGTTGCTGTGTCGCGATTGTTGCAGACAGTCCTCCATAAGCATCACTATTTTCATACATCCATTGTATATATATTTGTCAATCTTTTATCTGCCATTATTTCCACATGACCGAACCAGTCGGGTATGTCCTTTCCATTTATACTACACATTCTTCCAATCTCCGGCTTGGTTAGGCTTTTCAAGCAGTTCATTGTATATAGAGATACCAGCCGCAACCCAACAAACTTGGTATCGATTGGTATTAACAATAATACAACAATATTTGATGCTCTGAAGTAGCGCAGTCGGCCTGATCCAATGTAAAACAATCCATTACCAACGACTACTTACAAATAAAAAAATAATTAAAAAAACATATTCCAATGGACCAAATTGTGAATCTAAACCATACTCGAATTTCCTTGAACAAACACAAGAAATTTCATCCAAATTGGTCCAGTCGCCTAATAGGAGTTTAGTGACAAACACACGAACAAAAGAACTACTCAGGCGTAAAAATGTAGGCGAGGAACGAATTTGAAGTTGATTTTTTTAGATTTACCACGTTTAAATGAGTTTGTGAAACGCTTTGAATATATTTATTACCTAAACGTGCCAGTGGTATCACGATTGATACGGAACTTTATGAAAAACAGATTTATTGTCTCAATTGATGTGAACTCTGTCGATTGTCCTTGATACTTGAACCCGGGCGTCGTTTCCAATTTGTTTTTTATTTAATTGTGCCCAACACTGGATGTCAAATGGGGAAAGGTCAATTGGTGTGTTATGTGCGATATGGTATTAATTGACCTTAACACATTGAATACAAAATGCATAGGTAGGTATTGTACATTTTGCGTCCTTGGAGCTCGATAAAAAATATAAGTTGTATACTTTTATTTAGATTTTACTAGCGACTTCATGAACACGCCAAAATCGGGTCATAAGTTCTGTCACATGTTTATTGTTGAATAATAATCACCTATTTGTTTTGGAATAATCAATTTTTTATCAAAATGAACTGAAATAAATGTGTCTTCTTATGTTAAACACAATCGCAATCGTTTGTACGCCTTTATCACGAAAGTGTATTTAAGCCCCAAAATGAGACTCCTAATCAAACCATGACTTAGGTTTAAAAATGGACACGCGGAATACGGTGGCTTCTTTCGTCACTGCTGTGGATGTGCACCTATTCATTTTGTTTATTATAGCTCTCTACCACAGTAAAATTTTTTTTGTTCGATAAAAGACTGACGGTGCTTTTTTCCAGCGTCCTGCTTCAACAAAACGCGGTTCTCTTTATTCTCATGTCCATTAGACCATCGTAGTCCATTAGTTCATTTGTCCATCGTAGTCTTAAGACTTCTTTTAACACCAAAATCAGTTTCGGTCGGACTTTACTTTGGGGTATATTTTTGTTATGAACGTGGAATGATATACTAAATATAATTACGTGAACGTGTGGCGAAAAACAGAAATTGAAACAAATTTTCGCCAAAGTTTTATACATTATCTGCGGTAGATTTGTTCCTATTAGTTTGAAATAAAACAAAAATTGCAGTGAAAAGAAAAACGTTTTATTATAAAAAATATGTTTATGGAAAACCAATCAACACCAACCAATCAATGTTTTTCGTTGTAGCAATCCAAACAAAATGCTTTTTTTACATGCTTTGCACTCGGTGTGCACTTGTTTGGCTTTTCGAGCCAACTGCCCTTGAATTTTTATTTTTTCATAGCAACCGGTATGCCGGAAAATACAATAAAACAATAAGTTTAGAAATTACGAGTAGGTATAACCTCAACTAGCAATGCAACTTTGTTTTGAAAGTGACATTCCGTAATTTGTCAAACTTAATCAATCAAGTTTTATTGTCTATACTTGATGTGTACACATATTATGACTCATTAAACTTGGGAAAGAAAATCTTTGATCCCACGCTCATGAGGCTAAAATATAAATTGAATAAAATCAATAAAAACAATTACTATTTTTATAAATAATAATTTATTACGACAATGTGAATGTTATTTACCCTAATAGAAAAAAAAACTGATGGACGTGACCTAGTCTTATATGGTAATATGTGGGGACAGTTAAGATGTTAATTTCTCGATTGAGCCGGAAAATGGCGCCTTCGTTTACCGAAGCGGGAAGAAAATTGCAAAATTTAGGCACATATGGTAGAAAAATAACGTAAAAACCTTAGGCTGTAAAAAAGTAAGCCTCAGATCACATGTTTTTTAAAAAGTTTGTATTATTATTTGACTTTCTTTAATTATTCTAAATTTTTTGGTGACCTTATTGGTTTTTAAAATAATTTTCTTATAAACAATTCCTTTTTGTATTTTTAATTATTTTAGCAGATTGTGGGCCGTTTAGGCCTACAGACGGCCTACAGTAACGAAGGAAGATGTATTTTTTTTATGATATTGGAAGGCAAACAAGCAGACGGATCTCCTAAGAAATTCACGCCGCCTAGAGACACCAAAGGTGGTAATGGTGCGTTGCCAACCTGGGGCAGGGATGTTAGACCTCGAGCAAAAGTAAATTTACCGGCTACCTTACCCTTCAAACTGGAACACGTCATGAGGTTATGGTAGGTAAAGCGTAGAGAATAGGTAAGGCGGTGGTACCAATCCGAGTGAGTCGCTGCGAAACTCTACTACCTAGTCAGATGTCACGGTGTTAGTAACGGTAACCCTATGCTCACCTTTTGCGAGCTGCCTGGCAGGAAGGCAGATGGTCTATTCTGCAAAGGAGCCCTGACCAACACGGGGATATATATTTAGAAACATACATTGACACGTGAGGAACATATAACACTAGCTCGCAGTCGGATTATTGGATTCAGGGAATAACTAGAATTGAAGGGATCCTGCGAGATGACGTCACTGAGGCATGGGCAATTAATCATTGTTCCTAAGTTGAAATATTTGTGTTCCTGTGATAAGCTATAACTATTATGGAGTCATACGAACATGTATTGAGAGATAATTTCATAAGACTTAAGACAGCGAACAGGCTCTTTATACCCGAGTTCGATAATAAAGAGGAGGTTCTCAATTCGGCAGGTATATTTTTTTAAGTATGTTCACCGATTTCTCCGAGGTTTCTGAACCGATTTACATAATTCTTTTTTGTTGGATGCGGAATAGTTTCGAATTGGTCCCATACAAATTTGATTCAGGTAGGATGATTAGTTTTTATTTTATGAACATTTGTATCTACTTTCACCTATCCCGATGTCTATTTTTGTTAAATTAAATCAAATCTCGCAAGTAAATTTAATCCACTTAGGTGACTTAGTGAAAAGATTACAGCCACATCGGCATTCAGCAACATGTTGTATAGATATTTACTTATAAGATTATTAAATTAAGTGATAGCAATAAAATTAAAAGTAAAAAATAATAAAGGTTTAATATTAATTATATGTATACTACTTAACGTAATGTACTTAACGTAACTAATAGATTCTGATTAGATAATGTAACTATTAGAATCGCCTCTGTGGTCTAGCGGTCCGGGTGTTGGACTTGACTGCATGAGGTCCCGGGTTCGAATCCCGGGTCGGGTAATAAAAAGTAAATTGGATTTTCCAATTTTCTAATTAAAAGAAAATGTTGGTCGGGATTGGAAATGTGCCCGGTTGGCGATAGGCTTGCCACCTATCACATTGTGGGACTTAGTGTCTTCGGCTAGTCGTGGGTGCCTTGGTTGTACCTCTGCCTAACTCTTCAGGGATATGGGCGTGAAGATACTTTTTACTTAAGGTAACGTTTTTTAATGTAGTTATTTTTATGATTGTAATAAATAGTTACTAGCCAGTAACCACTGGCCAGTAACCGTTTATGATGTAGGTGCGTTTATGTTGTGAAATCGAAGAAGCCTATCGGCTACCCTAGTATCGAGTGCAAAATGCTGTCGTTATGACGGCAGAAATAAGTCACTGGGGGTACTGGAACAACTTTTTTGCACAACACTCTACCACTAGTGTGTTGCCAATTATGAATGTATTGATTGTATTACTTATTATACTGAATTACATCAAGTTGGCTTAGTTGTATATCGAATTGTAATGATTAATGATGTGTCTAGATATTTTGACAGAAAGTAATTGTTTCTACTGATATTGTTATGGTCCAAGATCTCAGGGCTCCCAGAACTTGCTAGCGTACATGCCTAGCTACGCCGACAGGGCAGGCATTTGTGTGATGAACATTTAGGTGTCTGCATTTGCGGGTCTGGGTATTTATTCAATTTATTCTTGTATCTATTTAGGTATTTCTACGTATTAGAATCGTTGACTAACACCCATAACACAAGCATATAATTTGCTTACTTTGGGGTTAGATTCAATTTGTGTAACTTGTCCAGGAATATTTATTTATTTATTTTATTTATTTATATATAATAAGTTAGTATTAGTGTACATACGTAAAATCAGACATGAGACTATAAGTAAAGTGAGTATAGTTTTTACGTACTTGTAGCACCTGATTCCTGAGAATTGGCCGTCAGTCTAAGCTAGCAGGTATGTATATGTTTACTGTACACACTAACACTAACTTATTACATATGTTTTGTCCGTCAGAAAATAAGTAAGTTCTGAGGGCCCTGAGATCTTGCGCTATTAATATAATTATCTGAATATCCGCTCGAATGTTATGTTTACCGGTAAAAGAAGTTTCGATGTTGACTGACAATAAATACTGACTGATAATGATAGTATATAAATATTACACTTTTAGCGTTAG
This sequence comes from Calephelis virginiensis, assembly GCA_002245475.1. Lineage (NCBI taxonomy): Eukaryota > Metazoa > Arthropoda > Insecta > Lepidoptera > Riodinidae > Calephelis > Calephelis virginiensis. The sequence goes on from NJDC01007667.1 coordinate 34,850, forward strand.
TCGGCAGCCGTTGTTCAATATTGAAGCAATAAATATATTTGGTTACATGAGCAAGGTTTGTTTCATTGGAAGAATCTAACCAGTGGTCTTAATTGCATAAGACATGCTCGCCTCTTACGAGCTACTAGGCAGTAGGCAGATAGTTTATTCTACACACAAATTAGTATACTACGTCTATTCTACGCAGAACCCGTTCTAATACTAGAAAATTTCTTGCCGGGACGATACAGGAAGGCGGATGTAGATGAAGACAAAATGGAAACAAAATAAAAAAATACAGACATCTATATTCATCAAACAAAAGGCTGTACAGTAAATCTAATAGAGGATTTTTTATTTTGACATTCCACGATCAGATCACTCGGATTTTATCCGAGGATGGTGTCAAGACTCAAGAGTCTCCGAATGGATAATATGTGACGGAAGCCAGACAGGTTTGTCAGGATCGTGAGGTCTGGCATTCGATATTTTTTTTGTAAATATGAAATCGGTTTTACATGGTACTTACATTATAAACTGTATATTTTACATTAATTTTGAGTACTTTAAATATTCTCTCGATTTCGGACTTGATAGAAAAAAATGTGTATTTTAGAGATAAGCTCGCCTTTTGTATTATTTTACATATTCACTTTTGATTTTACTGTTTTGTATGAAATAAAGTTAATTAAATAAATAAATAAACTTCTAAGACTTTTTATCTTACATTTGAATACAAGCTCTCTATTTTTATTGTGTAAAGTTAGGCTATATATTAATAAAAAGTTAAGCATTCAAGGTGTGCACGAACCTTATTTGTTCCCTACCCTTGAACTAATACAATTGATAGGTTAGGTATAATTTGGTCAAACAATATTAGAACAAAAACGGTGTTTCTACAGCATACATCATCATTTCAGCTCCTGTCTTCCGCCAGATAAAACCGTCTGAGAGTAAATTAATTACACAATCCCTATCCTTGCTAATGTTACAATTATAATAATTTAAGTTTGTTTCTTACATTTACTCACGCGAAATCTACTTAACTAATAATCATGAAACTTATGACTTAAATGCGAGTAAATTCGCTGGTATTATATAAGTAAAATGTCTTTATTTTCAGTATTTTGACCGCCTCGTTGGTCGGGTGGTTACCGTACACGGTTAGAACACGGTTACCGTACACAAACCAAAAGCGAGGCTCGGGTTCGATTCTCGACGGGGACAGGCATTTGTGTGATGAACATTTAGATGTCTGCATTTCCAGGTCTGGGTATTTATTATATATTATATTCTAATATCTATTTAAGTATTTCTATGTACTAATATGTATCGTTGACTAACACCCATAACGCAAGTATATAATTTGCTTACTTTGGGGTTAGATTAAATTTGTGTATCTTGTCCAGGGATATTTATTTATTTTTCTGACTCTCATTTCCTTCAAAGTGAGATATCTTGAGATCAGGTGCAATCCCACCCCCATTCCCGTATCCAAACTGTGTTTTCTAAATATAGTAAACGCATTGAATTTTATTTAAAAAGTAATGAAACATGTTTTATGTCAATATATTTAGTTATTATGTCTGTATATAAAGTAAAGTATATATATATATTATGTCTATAGGTATATAAAGTAAGCGAATAATATGCTTGTGTTATGGGTGTTAGTCAACGATACTAATACTAGAAATACTTTTAGTATATACTTGAAAAATTTAGTAAACACCTAAACCTGAAAATGTAGACCTCTAAATTTTCATCACATAAATGACTGCCCCCGCTAGAAATCGAACTCGAACCTCATAGTTTGTTGGTGGAGTTGGACACGCTATACCCTCGACCAACAAGACGGATGAACTGTGCCTGTGTCAATTATCGGCCAATATTAATAATAAATCCTAATCCAAAACTTGCTGTCCAAGATTGATATTTTGATGCATTTTTATGTTATCGCTTGCCAATAACATATCTGTTGACAGGATAAATATGGCAATTAGGTATGGGATAGGCCGCCGGATACGCAGCTATCTAGATTGCTTGAAATCCATTAGATTGAAATACATTATTAACATTGGCCGTATATCAATACAAAGAAATCTTTAAGTATAATCTATTTTTTTTTCTTTCTTTACTTATAATAAAACTGTAGAAGAGTGAATTCTGGACATATGAGATATTTAAAAAAACAATATGTAGGTGACTAAAAATGGGCAGCAGAACACATTTTTATATTTTTGTCTATTTGTCTGTCTTTTTACTTGTCTGTATCATGATCGCGATACACGTCGGGTCTACAGATAGCGATCGTAAGTGTTATTTGGCTGGTTAGTCACAGCCAGAATCGCCTTTGTGGTCTAGCGGTTCAGGTGTTGGACTTGACTGCATGAGGTCCCAGGTTCGAATCCCGGGTCGAACAACAAAAAGAAAATTTGGTTTTTCCAATTTTCCAATAAAAAAAAATGTTGCTCGGGATTGGATATGTGCCCAGTTGACGATAGGCTTGCCACCTATCACACTATGGGAATTTAGTGTCTTCGGCTAGTCGTGGGTGCCCTGGTTGTGCCTCTGCCTACCTTTTCGGAGGTATGGGCGTGAAGATACTTCTTTTATTTACTCTAGTCACAGCTAACACACCTTGTGACTGAAATTTTGATGTCTCAAGTAACAGCAACCAGTATCTTGGAATCAGAATGCCTTAGTAACTTATTGCAACGTTGCGCTCAAAAACGTTACTGGACGTTACGAAGATACGTGGTTCTATAACATAGTTACTACTTCCTACTATTTGAAGTTCTTAAGTTAAGAATTCTTACTTGTTAAAAGAATGCCCTAGAGGTAAAGGCCTGGGACGAGGTTACTTAATTACAAAGATAATATCGCGCAAAGTTCCTTTGATGGGAGCTACAGAGCTGGACGTTGATCTGATAACTCTGAAATGTATCAATGTCACTTAGCAATTATGTTTGACTTTCAGATTTCTCATTACTTTTTGACAGGCACTTCATTTTAATATATATTTTAATGGCTACGCATAAAGAGACTAAGACCCGAAACTAAATAATAAATTTAGAACATAAGAAAATATATTAAATTTGGCTGGTTAAAAAAATCCTATACGGAAAATTTCTCTGTATTGTATAAGAATAAAAGTAAATTAAATGTTAAGTGTCTTCACGCCCATATTCCCGAAGTGGTAGGCAGAGACACAACCAGGGCACCCACGACTAGAATTTCACCGAAAGCTGTCGAATTCAAAGTCCCACAAGCCTATCGCCAACTGCGCACAAATAAGTAATTTTCACTAAATGTTATAACATAAATATTATAATATTTATTTTCCTGACTTAAAGTTGAGTTGAGTTGAAGTGTTAAAACAGTGACAGTTAAAAATTTGTCTTCATGTTGTTTTTTTTTTTCGATGAAAATGATTGACCTGTTGAGGAGGTTGGCGGGAACGGTCGGAGGGGGAAGGCGCGCTTTTCGAGGGTTCCCATCAATCTTTAAGCTAAAAATGTGTAATATAATGTAAAAATGTATAATTTGTAAATTAATTAAAGTGTAAATATTACTTAGTTGTGAGTAAATGTGATTTAGTAAATAAA
>NJDC01007667.1:38858-49729 GCA_002245475.1 Calephelis virginiensis
ACTAAAGACGTATTGAAGGACTCAAATAAGCTTTGTCTTAGTGAAGGAAATGACTTTTAAAAAGGGGAAGACAATATGTTAAGAAACTAAAGAAATGAATTTAAAATTGTAATATGAAAAAGAATTTATTATTACGGATGACGTGGCAGCATGGCCTAAAGGTCTTAGCCGGCCCCAGAAAGGGGCAAATTAACTTAAAAAAAATTGACCTGTTGAATGACCTGTGTCGACAAAAACCTAATTAAGGTAAACGCAGCTAATTTCGCGGTATTTTCACCAAAACTCGAAACAACAATTAAAATTACGTATTTATTATACCTAACTGTAAAGTTGACTATTTTTGTCGGAAGTGTTATATATTCTTTTTTAGAAATATACTCACAGTTTGACAGTAAATGTTTGTTAACATTTTTAAATAAATGTAAATTGAGAAGAAGTCAGAAACGGCTAATTCCGATCTTAAAAATTTATTCCGAGGCATTTTGTTTCTAATTCCGAGTGTACAAAATAAGAAAGGAAAGGAGGTGGGTAGAAATGATACATGGTGTTTAAAAATCAAGTCTATTTATTATTATCTTTGGATTTTTAATCAGTCTTAGTAGTAGTAGCAAAAGCAAAAAAAAAATAGATATTTTTTTGCTTTTTGCTATGCATATAGTGGGTATTCAACTGTCAAGTATTATCATTTACAATTTTTACTAGTAATGATCATAAACTAGTTTAATTGAACTTTTTTAAACCTAATAAATATTTACTACTTTCGTCAACAACAATACAAAGAAATGATTAAATCACCATTAACAATATTATCACAATACGAGATTCTCGTTATGACACTAAATCAGTCATTAAAAAATAATATATATATATAAACTATAACAATAAAAACTATTTCTTTTTATAAGATAATATTACCTCCTAGTATTTAAGAAACACGTGCACGAAGCATAGTAGTTGCTATCAATAAGTAATTTACTAACCTTAATATACACTTTTTTTGTGAAACACCACACAATGATAGGAAATAATTGACAATAACATTGATTGACATTAATAGGACATATTTCATTTTAAAAAAAATGCATCCAAATTCTCAATTCGATGCTGTACCTACGTACTATACTTTAAAGAACACTCTGTATTTAACGTCTGTTATTACCACGAGATTAGTTCTTCTACTTACTTAATCTTATTCCGATGTAAATACATCGGAATAGCTTTTTGCAATACTACTTTACGTTTTCTAATTCCGAGTACTAAAAAGTAACTAATTTTTTAATATTATACTAATAAATTAGTGTTTAATTATGATATCTTTAATGTATTATCTACCACTCAAAATTTTATCGGATCTCACTAATGACAGTTTTTTGTACTTAGTTTTTCCATACAACGAATTAATAAAGTACGTAAACAGTCAATATTTAACCTTCTATAATTTTTAAATGCGATGCCATAGTTTACCTCGGAAATATTTTTTTTATATTTATTGGTTGTTTACGTGTTTATAACTAAAACTTTGAGGCGATAATCAGAAAACTGTTTGGAAAACTTCAAAAAAAGATAATATCTTTAAAATAGTATTTCCGTGGTATACATCGGCAATTAAAAACCAGCTAAAATATTGTGCATCTAATGCCGAGTTATTTTAAAACCTTATTTTCTCTTCGATTTATATAGAAAATACTCAAACGTTAAGTGTTTTCGATAAAAAAACTTAACTCTTTCAATATATCAACCTAAACAAAATCTCACGTAGTATAATATCCTTTTTTTGTAAAACACTATTTAGAAAATACTTGTACTTATGTGCGTGATGTCCGAAATGTATGGAACATGCGCTCGAGTCATCTGTCTGCGTCTAACTAGCCCAAATTAGCCTATTATCTTAAAACGTACGCACATTAAAGTGTTAATTTGATCATGTACATATGCACAGATAAATAATTATTTGAATGATCTTAAATACAAAAAGAACATGTAAATTACCCGAAAACACCCTGAATATTGAAACCGCTTTAGAACTGGTTTACTCACCTCTAATAGACACCATGGTAGGTAGGAGCGTAGGTGCGTCACTGTGCTGTGGTCAAGGTGTTACTGGCTGCCTAACCTGGTCGCAACATGACAGTGTCGTTATGGTGACAGGAATAGGTAAGGTGGTAGATCAGTACCAGGGGGGTGATTATGTATCTCAGTTGGCAACTCAAACTGCAAAAGTGTACATCAAATGACGTCATCAGCCGGAAACTATACAACATATAACTGGAGCTAGTACAACACTCACACAAATCGATTACACATATAGGCACAATCAGATGGTAAACGTCATCCACCAAAAACTTGCACTCAAATACACACTCATACAAAACACAACCACTCCTTATTACATATACACACCAGAAACTGTTCTAGAAAACACCACACACAAACTTTACTACGATCGCGCAATACTCACCGACAGGACAATTAATTTCAATAGACTGGACATAATACTACAAGACAAAATAAATAAAATAACCTACCTTATAGATATTGCAGTACCAAATACCCATAACGTTAAGAAAACAATTACTGAAAAAATAACAAAATATGCAGAACTCGAGGATGAAATAACTAGAATTTGGAAACAAATCAAAGTTTATGTGGTCCCAATAGTTCTTTCCACCACAGGTGTAATACCAAACCATCTCCATAGTCCATTCTCTATAGTCTCAAATTGCTAGATCTAAAAGAAACACTGTATGTAACCCTACAAAAAGCAGCAATCCTGAACACATGTCGAATTGTCAGAAAGTTCATGCAAATAGAAGAAAGCGAAATTAACCACTAGATAACACATTCAAACACATAACTTAAATCACTACAACCTGTATTTACTTGGCCACCCTGGCCCGTAAATGCGGATAAAACTAGCTTGATAGCTAAGAGAAAAGTATACTTACCGATGACAATAATAATAAATATCCCTGGACAAATCTCACAAATTGAATGTAACCCCAAAGTAAGCGAATTATAAGCTTGTGTTATGGGTCAACGATACTAATACATATAAATACTTAAAAATATACCAGAATAAATTTAATAAACACCCAGACTCGGAAGTGCAGACATCTAAATATTCATCACACAAATGCCTGCCCCCGTGGGGAATCGAACACGAGCCTCGCGGTTGGTCGATGTAGTTAGGCGTGTATGATACGCATTACTTTCGTATCATATTATTTATGTATTTCATGTGAGAGTAAACCACGGCCTTTATTCATATTGTATAGGCTATATTACCGGATACCTTACCGTCAGAACCCGAACATGACTAACGATCAATATAAATAACCTATCTAAGATAAGAGATCGTGCTATTTTAGATCAGTTGCCAGGTAACCACTGTTATTTTCCATTAATCAACAAAAATATTTTAGCAGCAATACTCTAGAAGGCCTTTCTTTATCTATACATAGGATATTAATATTGGTCGTACGTCATTATGGTGACTGGAATAGACAAGTTACCGCACGGCACCCTAACACCAGTGGTCTTTTTGGTTTTGACCTATTAAGCCTGTGCTGCTTCGATCTATTCGACTTATTGCACTTAGAATAACACGGGAAAAATCTCCATTTTCCAATGTTATGATGATTTTTTTTTAAAATCATACAAAAAACTAAATTATAATAATTCTGGATGAACAAGTTGAATTCTTGTCTAGTTCTCTAAAAACAATACGTTCCTTTCGTAATTGATTAAACATCTTCCACCTTTTAAGAAAGGTAGGCTTTTTAATACAAACACATAGGCATATTATTAAAGGCAACTAAATTACACACAGCTTTACAATGACTCGATATATTTGGCATCTCAATACCCGAGCGATCTCGGAAAAGCGCCAGAAGTTGTGTGATCGTTTCCCTGAGCGGAAGTGGGTTTATGTTCCCTTCAATTTGTATTTCGAATAAATTTACAAAAAAAAGTAAATCAGGAGTTTAATAAAACTGAAATCTATGAATGAACGAAAGATTTTTAGTTAAGTGTCTTTTTTTGGAAAAGTGAATGTGTGGGATTTACTCAGGTATGTACATCTTAATTTTTATCTAAACTTTTAGTTCTAAAATCGTAAAAAAAGCTTTTAATCTAGATGAAATATCTAGATGTTATAAGAATTTAAATTTAAAACTTTTTTTTTAAATTCAGCGGTTTTTTTTTGGTTGACTTAGATGTGTGGTAGCAAAATTGCAAACAAAATAAATCTTTTGAAATCCATATTGCAACTCTAACATGTGTTCAAATCCAAAAAGGAAATTACTTAAAACCGACCGTAGAGAAATTTAAACCCGTAATAATATATTACGAAATTTTTTTTATATTAATTAGCTAAATGTTTATTATGTAATAACAACTATGATTAGATTATAATGAATTAGGGATGCTGCGTGCGAATTGTCGTTTTTTGGTATAAACTTTGAAGTTCGGAAACTATTGGAAAAGCGGCAGAAGTTGTGCCATAGTTTTTCAGAACGGATGTCTAAATTTCCATTTTCCTGAAGTTTGTTTAAGTTTGACGTTTATAAAATTATCGGTATAAATAAGTTTTTTACGAAGTGATTTTTTGTGAAAATGAGAGTTTACCACACATTTAGGTATGTGATATTTAATTTTATATATTATAATTAATTATTCTTATTAATATATTAATCAAATTACTTCCTATATTCTGGTTAGTTTACTAATTAATTTATTAAATAATGCTTATAAAAATTTAAATTATTAGTAAATATTAAATATAAAGTATTTATACAGGATTTTTTTATTATTCGAGCTCTTATTTTTACTTTTTATTATGCTTCATATTTTCTATAATTATGCGTCAAATCTGCCGTTGCCTAGATACTCTGATTATTAAATAGAAAATGTTTCATTAGCATCTAGCTGATAAGAATGTTCGGAATTAGTTTCTCCTCTCACCAATCTCCGAACATATTTAACATGTAAATTTAACATTAGTGTTCTGCGTTTTTAAAGCTTGACGTAAAAAATAAAAGTAATGGACAAAAGGAAATACTAGTAAATGGACAACTAGTAGGAACGCTCCGATTTGCTAACAGAAAAAAAAATTAAAGTAGTTCAAATAACTGACTTTAGTATTAAACTACTAGACGCTAATTAATATTAGCTTTTGATGTAGATATGCTATATTAATGCGGCTAGCTGAAGTAGGTAGGTAGGTATGTATTATATTTTTAAACCACACTATAGACTAAAACACATATTCTTACAAACTTGGCTATAATTTCTCATTTATGTTTTTAATGGGATGTCATTACTTTTTGTAAAAAATGCTTTAATAACTATTGGTATTTGTACAATATATTCATACCAAACTTATAAGAAATATACATACAAAACTTCATTATTTTATTTGTTTTTTCTTAAATCCCTATTCCGCATGATCATCGACTCCCGCTTGAACGGATAGACGAATTTTGATAGTTATTTTTCTGGTCTGTTAGTTATTGGCAGGAGAAGGTTCATAAGAAAATAATGTTCCAGGGAAAATGGAAAAAAATATGCTTAAATCGATTCAAAACGTTAACATATTTTAATGTCATGAGATACGAAGTGCGCCGAATCGCTAGTACTGAATATAATTAATTTAATATTTTCTTCATATACGCGTCATCTAGAAACATTGAAATTTTTAAACGCCGACGGAAAACTAGGAGGTGTTATAAGTGCAAAGTGCCAGCGTGTATGTGTCTGTCTGCGGCATCATAAGTTTTGAATGGTTAAACCGATTTCGATGCGGATTTTTGTTGAAAGTTGACGTGATCGAGATGGTCCTTTGGTACATAACTACAGATTTTGTCGGGAGTTCTTGATTTTCTTTAATTTTAGTGTTATTGGTCTATTAAGCAAGTTAGTGAATGTGTCAGTCACTCATAAAATGACGTTTTCTTTGTTTACCAATATACCAATAATTGTTACTTAATTGTACATTTTTGAAATTTTGTATTCTAGATAAGCTCTGAATTTTTAATTAAGTAGTTAAATTGTATGTCTGTAAATTACAGTTTTTGAGTTGTGAAGGAATCAAACGTAAGAATGTTTCGTAAAACATTAGACACTGCGATGCGTTGCAAGTTCTTTTTTTTTAAACATGGTTTGATTTGCTGCCATGTGTTTACATGGCGTGTGAGTAATTGATTGATAGATTAATTAATTCCTCAAATAAACAAAGCTTGTTAATCTAATTGCTGTCTAAAGGTTGTCAAACGAATACGGGATAGTTATTAAAACACGATTCCAAACAAAGCAAATCTGTGGACCTATCAGTTATAAAATAGGTACGTTAGTAATTTTCAACCGACTCCTAAAAAGGAGGATCTCAATTCAGCAGTTTCTTTCTTTTTAATTTTTTGTATTTTTGTTACGCGTTTACCCAGCCTCTAATAAACCGATGATAATGATTCCTTTTTGAAAAGGTGGGTCATGATTATGTAGTCCTATATCAATTTTATCATGATCCGAAAGGTGCTTTTTGAGATAACTTAATCATTCATATTTTTACTATGCCTCATTATTTCATAAAGAATTCAAAAGGATTTGTATTGGTAAAATTTCATTTCGAGTATTGGAAAGGCCCGCCACATACATTCGGAATTCCGTTTCAAAAACAAAGTTAAAATGAATGGACATGCCACACACGTCGGTAATTTTTTCGAACTAAATATGAGTGGATTTAGATGGGGTGCCATTTTGTTCCGAAATTTCGAAACTAGATTCAAAATGTATGTGTGTAAAAAAATAATAGAATAAACATATTTTTTTATGTTGCGGTCGTAAGGGTTCCCTGACTAATCTTAAAAGCATGAGACAAGAAAAGTTAGGACTTGGCGTGTCTTCTTCGTCGTCGTTCTTGCTTCTTCACAAATACATATTATGTAAATAAGGCAAACTAAATAAATATTATCATTCCATAAGTGGTTCCCATTGTAACTTAAGTACATAATATATTAAATTTGATGTTTTTGCTTGTCCGTGTTGGTCCGTATCCTCGGCGTAGAGTGGACCTATTTCTCGTCCTGACAGTTCGTGAGGGGTTAGCACAGATTAGATTTTCTGATTTCAGATTTTCAGATTATTCTGTAACCCAGTTTGGGTTACAGAATACTGCAGATAAAATGCTGTTCATCAATTTACCGAGTAGGCCTTACCTTTCTTCGCTATTACGACAGTGTCATTTTCCTGTCCGGATAGGGTAGGCGGTGGACTTACAAGTTAGGTGTAACATCTCTGCTAGAGGACAGCGAAACACCCACAACATGTAAGGTATCTGTACGCCACGATTATCTCTTACTTCTATACGCAGTAGTACGTAGTAGTACTCTTACGTAGTTTACGGTAGATAGGGATAAATTAATTTACATTCTAAAAACTATTTGTATTAATAAACAATGATGTAATAAATACAAAGTACAGTGTATAGATAGTAACTAAATAATTAAAATTGGTAATTTGATTAAAACCTACTTAAATATTTGCACACCACAAGTTGGTAGAATATGTTGGAACGCTTAAATAATTTTGTAACATCTTTGTAACACTCATGTCAGTAATCGTTTTGATGGTAGTAATTATTTTAATTAGTCTATATCCTACTAGCTGTTGTCCGCGGCGTGGCCTGCCTGGTTCATGGCCCCACAGGAACATTTTTCCGGGATAAAAACTATGTGTTAATCCGAATTACTTTTTCTATGTGCCAAATTTCATAAAAATCGCTTAAGCAGTTTTTGCGTGAAGGAGTAACAAACAAACATACAAACTTTCGCATTTATAATATTAGTAGGATATCAAAAATTCGGCTTACAGTGTTTGCTACTATACCAATCCGAAATAGTTAAACCGATATTGACGAATTTGTGTATTTGTAGCATTTGGTAGATCTGCGAATAGGTTGTTATCTATATTTCATCTCCCTAAGTGATAAGGGAGCCCAGACCAACACTGGGAATTATTCTTTACGTTTTACTACTTTCTTTTAAATTTAACTAAACTTAACATAATAAACATGCTCTAAACATTACTAAACTTATTATTTTGTCCGATAACTGATAGTAAACAATTATTTTAAAGGATATGTTCTTTATTCAAATTGTTTAAGCAACAAAAAAATTCACAATTTAACAAATTACCATCATATGTTATATATAATAACAATAATTAACAAATGGCTTTTCAAAAATTGTAATTTGCGACGTTGCCGTTCTGTGCACCTATGCATAAATATGGTATAGTTGTAATGAAGTTACACAGAGTTTATTTTCAGAAAATATTATACCGTGTTGATCCGGGCTCCTTTGCCGAATGGACTATGTACCTTCCTACCAGGTAGCTCGCAAAAGGCGAGCATAGGCTTTCCTTCACTTAGACCACTGTCTTACTGTACAGGTAGTATAGCCGCGGTATCAAGAAAGATTGGCATATTTTTATATATAAGGCTGTAGAAGTATCAATGACAATTTGTTAGCATATAATTATATTTGTACATACATACACCATCCACTTAGTACAGTAGGTACACATAGACATTACACATCTTTTTTTGTACCTTCTTATTCGAAGATGCCAAAAAACTAATAACTGATTGATACATATTTTAGAAAACAATCTTATTATATCTTAATCTAAAAACTGCTGAATCGATTTTCATTGAATTTGCTACACACGGGCAGCTTGGAATAACACATAGGATAGTTTTTATTACAATTTTTTTTCTATGGGAACACTAACCGCACAGACAACGCCACGCGCAATAGCTAGTTTCGCATATAGAATTCAAAGAAGGTATTGATGTATCGCCAACCTGTGAATAGGATAATGTTAAATAATTTACCATCAATCCTCGTGTTGCCCAGAGTCCTTTGTGTAGACTAGACCATCTTTCGGCCTGGCAGCTCATAAAAGATAAACATTAGTCAAATGAGAAATTACTAACAAGACTACTGGTGGTAGAGTCCTGTGTGTAACTTGCCCTTATTCACCGCAATGTTTCTTCCTGCCACTATCATGACATGTCACACTTCTGGAGGGTATAGTATCTGGTAGACCCGCATAATAATCCTCACTCCTGGCTACAGGACAGTACACGTATAACATCTGTAAGGTTACTCTTGAATCTCGATATCGTGCGAGTAGGAAATTTGAACTGTGTTTTTAGGTAATTTTGAACACAGAAATAAAGAGTTATTAACATTTAGTTACAAATAAATTCAACGAATCCTTTAAAAAAAATATTGTTTACTGTTAGCTAAATGATTATAATTCGCCAGTATTGTGTTCAAAAGTACCTAAAGTGACATACTCGATTCCAATTTCCTATAGAGCATAAAACGAGCTTCAACAGTAACCCAAGGTATGTACAGGGTTAAGGTTTGCTCTTAAAAGTAAGTATTTTCACGCTCATATCCCCGAAGAGTAAGGCAGAGGCACGAACAGGGCACCCACGACTAGCCGAAGACAATAAGTCACACAATGTAATAGGTGGCAAACTTGTGGCCAACCTGGAACCTATCCAATCTCGGTCAACATGAATTTTATTAAAAAATGAAAAAAGTCATTTTTTAGTTTTTTTGTTGATCGATCCCGAGGATCGAACCCAGGACCTCAAGAAGTCAAGTCCGATACCGGACCGCTACGCCACAGAGGCGATTGATTGATCGCTTGAGGTTGGCTCTTAAAACGAGGATAGCCATATGCTTGTTTGCCTGATACCTTAATAACCATTACATATATCACATTACATAACTTGTACTCTATGCCATAAAATTATACAATAGCTGATAAAATATGTCATTGATAAGAATTATCAAAAAGCGTTATCAGATTTTAGCTATATTCGTCCAAAACATTTTTTCATTCGTCAGAACAGAATTCCCCTTGTTGGTCCGGACTCCTTTGCAGAATAGACCATTTGCCTTCCTGCCAGACAGCTCGTAAAAGGTTAGCAAAGGCTTGCTGTCACTAACACCGTGACATCCTGCTAGGAGGTAGAGTTTCGCAGTAACTCGCCCTGATTGGTACCACCACCTTACCTATTCCTGCCGCCATAACGTCAGTGCTTGCCTTTGACGTGTTCCGGTACAGAGTTTAAGGTAGCCGGTAAACTTACTTTAGCTCGAGGCCTAACATCCCGTTCTCAGGTTGGCAACGCACCATTACTACTTTTGGTGTCTCTAGGCGGCGTGAATTTCTTACCATCAGGAAATCCGTCTGCTTGTTTGAGTTCGAATATAATAAAAAATAAATAACAAAAGCAATGAGAAATGTCTCTAACTCAATAAGTTGTCTACTCAAGGAATATAAATTCATTTATAGCTGCCCCGTGGAAATGTATTTGACGGAATTCATATTTATTTCTGGATTTTTTTGCAAAAGTTCTTGATAATCCCTTTATAGACTGTTGGAATTGTAATCGGGATAATTTAAATGCTCTAACTGCAATTTTAATTGTGAATTATATGTAATTGTGCACAGAATAAAATATTTTTGTCGATTTTACTGGCATTCCATCTTGTGATCTAAACCTTGATGGTAATGGGACTTACCTTGAAACGCTCTTCCGAATACTAAAAAAATACAAACTTGGTGGTATTGCCAAATTCAACTATTTTGTTCAATGTGTACGCGAAATTTAATGTTTTCTTTCGATGGCGTCAAAACTCAGAGTATTTCTTACAATCATGAAGTCCTGTTACTTGTTTGTTTTTCTTTTTTTTTTCTTTCTTTAAGTTTTGGCCTTCACGTTAGTATTTAGCCATTAGTCAAGTAGAAATTTGCATCAAATTTTATATCAATTTCAATTAATTTTAATTAGT
>NJDC01007667.1:50444-84990 GCA_002245475.1 Calephelis virginiensis
AGCTGCCTGGCAAGGAAGGCAGATGGTCTATTCAACAAAAGAGCCCGGACCAACACGGGGGAATAAATGAAATAAATAAAATAAATGAAATAAATTTATACCTATAACAATAGATACTATGTAAGAGTAAAAAATAGGTGCGTGCAACCAAAAAGAGACAGCAGAATACGTTTTCAGAATTTTTGTCTGTCTTTCTGTCATGATCGCGATTAACGTCAAAACTTCTGAACCGATCGAAACTAAATTTGGCTAGTAGGTACCTTTATGTTCTGAGGACAGTTGTAAGATGCCTTAGCAAGGGAGAGAGTATGAAATGCCAAGTGAATGAAGTTTGCCGGGTCGGATCTCTTCATATTTTCTAATGACTATGACTTGATGACAAGGACCTGATGAATTTAATGTGAGATGATGGATCATAGTTTTAAACTTTTGGTTTCGGTTTCATAATAATTGCAACTCTTCTAAAGCAAATTATAAAAGAAAGGTGTTGTAAGTTTGACTTGTTTGTGTGTGTATGTTTGTTTGTGACAATAATTTGTAATGCGTTATTTTAACCCCTGACGCAAAATGAGGGGTTTTATTAACCCCTGACGGCAAACGTATGTTTGTCTATGACAATAACTTTTGAAAAGTTTGATCGATTTCGACGCGGATATTGTTGTTTCAAAGCTGACGTAATCAAGAGAATTTTAGTTATGTTACATATAGGTTTTGTTTGCGGTTCATTATTTTTTTTATTTTATGATTATTGTTTATATAATTTGTCAATTAGTATGTACTAGCAGTTTCACGCAGCTTCGCTTGCGTAACTTGGCTTTGGACCACCTCGAAATGACGACCTGTTTTTTTAATAACCATAAAAATTGGTTTGTTATCGACCTTTTAAAAAAGGAGATATTGGCGTATCAACCATACAAAAAAAACATAAATAAAAAAGTTAAGGAGCTACGAAGTCACAGACACACACACATATGCAAGACACGCGAATTATAGTACCCCTTGTTTTCCGTCGGGGAATAATAAAGAAGAATTCGTCGTCAAGAGAGGTAAAATGCAGATAAATTGACTAGAAAATTACGCTTCTGATTTGGATCATCAATATTTCCAGGACCAAATGAGCACAGATTTTCTAGTATATTTGCCATACGGTCGTGTAAAGCCAATGTTTGATTGGCCATAGTTGATTTAGCAAATATTGGTGTTATCTTATTATGTTTGATTTCTTGTAACCATTCGCTGATTTCATTCGTGTCATGATCAAATAATCATTGAATCCTGTTTGTCGTTCGTAATAAGAGAGATGACGTTGCTTGAAACAATGATTTTAGTGTGGTCACAGCAATATAATGCGTTGTCGCATTGCAATAATCTGCAACGCCTCGTGTAAGCAACGACACTCAAATGCTATGAAATTTGTCATTTTGACGTTTTATTAAAAAATTAGCGGACCGCCCTGGCTTCGTCCGGTTATGAAATATACATATAAACCTTCCTCTTCAATTACTTTATCTATTTAAAAAATTGCATCAAAATCCGTTGCGTAGTTTTAAAGATTTAAGCTTACAGAGTGACAGAGCAAGCGACTTTGTTTTCAAATACTATGTAGTGATGTATTCAGTAAACATTACAGTTTTTCAACGTGCGATTTCTAAAGTATTTATTTAACCACCTCTTGAAGATCTCCAATCGTTGATCTCAAGGATAAAAGTATTTGAAAAGGTCGTTTTAAATGCAAAGTGAACGAATCAGAAAAAAAAGCCAGGCTGAAAATTAGTTTCTTTTTATTAAATGTTTTATCCAATGTTCTAAAAAAGAATATAAAAATAAACCGTAACGACTTACAAAATCAGGATAGCAATAATAGTTATACCTATGACCCGTTCCTACTACTTTAAGAACATACCCGTAATTATTGAAGATAATTTACGTTTATTACCCTGCCTCTTCATGCATATCTTCTTATAATCTGTAATTTGGTCCCTACATCTTGACGGGCGTTTGATACCTCGTTGTATGTGAAGACCCTCTACCCCACTAATTACCTCGTAGCAATAATTCAAAAACATGTTTTCCATATATTTTTTGCAAACACATATGTATACAATTAAATGAAATTGGATCGTCTGTTTGTAATATTAGAATAACTGCTTTTACTACATGCATAAAAAAATTATAGAGGCACCAAAATAATATCTATATTTCAATACAAATAATTAAATTAAATTAAAGTGTTTTTTTGTAAATGTTCACATATTACTAGATATTTGATTTTACTAGGTATTACTAAGTATTTAAACGAAAATTCATAATATTACGTACTAAACCAAATGATTGAATCTTGATTAAAAAATAAAGAATGATTACTAGTTTAAAGTCCGTTGAACATTGGTTTGATTTCTAACTTACAATAATTATGACTAGTAGTCGTCCATTGGTCGAGATTCGACCATAATAAATTTTAATGTCTTGGTGTTAAGAACGCCATCTTTGTTTCTCAAGACCAAATACTTTGTTTCCAAACTTTTTAGTGCGCCATCTGTAATCTTTTATCGTTATCATCAATATATTTGTCTGTGTGTGTCAAATGCATGATAGTGTAGGTAATGTTTTATTTATTGATCTAACGCACTTTATAAGCATTATTATTAAAAAATATTAGCGTTTTGCACTTCTCCTACACTTAAACTGTAAGTGTGCCAAATTTTATGCTTCTGCGGCGGCACAATTTTCGTAAAAAGGGACCAATGTTTTGGCATCACGTTTTAATATATCTAGATAAGAAGCTGTATCCGGTAATTTGATAATTGGATATTGCATATAAATCCGGACGTCCTCAATTAGTTGACTTTAGTAAGATAAACTGATTGACAATCTTGAAATACAGCGGTTAATGAATGTTTCAATGTGTTTCAGGTCTAAAGTTTTCGAATTATACATAGTAACTTAATATGGATAACTTAGACTACTTTCATTAAAAAAAAAAACATTAAAAATAAAACTAAAAAACCTTTTGGTTCAATTCCACGTGAACGAATTCGCGGGAGCAGCTTGTGTCTTATTATTTTGTCAGTCTGTTTGTTCCAGCTAACCTTTAAAAGTGTTGGACCAATGTTAGCTTCATTTTACTAATAAGTAGCTGATGCAATAACTTAGGCCACTTAACTTTTACACAAATAAAAATTAAACTGATTAACTTTTTTATTAAAATGTAGGCGGATAAAATCGAGGGCCCAGCTAGCTAATAACTAACATTTTGCCTCATATTGGGCATATAATTATGTCAGCGATTTCCATGTGACGATAATATTAACAATGTGACAAAATCCTAAGACCCATGTTATGTCTGTGACCAGGTGTAGTATTTTGATGATCTACTTGACCGTGTCAGGTGCGTTCCGTTTGAGGATGTCAGCTGTTTATCTATCGGTAGAGCATAGTTTAACTGGTCACTAACACCGAGACCGTGAGTACATGTTAAATTTAAAACAAATCACCTGGTATTTTTCTTGGCGCTATGACAATACCATGTCGTTTTGAGGTTCTGGTAGCGGATAACTTTTCTTACTCAAATAGTCTAACATTTTAACACAGATAAAATTCATATTTATAATGGCTATAGCTTTTGTTTCTCATAAGGTATTTTTATTTTAACACTTACCCTGTGTTTTGGTTAAATTTCTATATTTTTTTTAAGAAAGATAGCCGACAAATACTCTAACCATTTATCAATATTTCTTTATAAGGAATTTTGTCTGCCTCTTGCCTTCAGCTACCTAGTGATAATCGATAATGTTCAGCAGAATTGGCGCTTTTGTCTGTTTGAACTGTAATTAATCATCCTAAGTCAATGCCATACAATTTTAATCTGCTACCGATAATATATGGAATATATGAATTTAAATTAGTTATTTTCACTTTGAGTTTATGAAAATAAAAATAAACAGGGCCGCATTTATAGGGCTGGAGGCCTCAGGGCAACAAAGGAGTAAAGACCCCATTCCCACATTTTTTTTCTAGTTGAAATGATATTTTTCCAGTCAAGTTTTCTATTAATATTTATGAACAATATAATGATGTTTGTACAAAGTACTGCAGCTAAAGGTAAAACAGATAAAAAATATCGAAGGAAAATAATTTTATTAGTGTTAAAAACGACAATTCATGAAAGCTAATACGGTACCTGCATAAAGAAATTAAGTGGTTGACGTATCACAGATTAAATTTGCTAGGAAAAGCAAGCTTTGTCTGATATGTCTTTCTGAAAACTTATTCAAATTTATGAAACTTTCCCAAACCACTTTTCCCAAATGGTTCGGTTCAATATAATGAACGAAAGAAATATTTCTTACTTTTAAAGAAATCAGAATTTAAAAAAATAAAAATACATATAATATATGAATATTTAGACCATGATTTATGAAAGCGACCGAAAACACAAAAAAGTCGGAATTTGAAAGTTTTTTTAACAAGTCTCTAGTGTGGGGTAACTTGTTTATGGCGGCCCTGGGGCTTTCTCGGTCGTGTGGAAATACGGTCCTGAAGATAATTAGGTTTTGGATTCGAATCTCAATTTTTTGCATGTGTGTATTGTAGTTTTATGTCATAATAATAGACTAAGTTATGCATTTCAATTAAAACGTGCAACATTATGAATTAGTTGCCAATGAGATGCCAAGTTCTAGAACGTTTATTTCCCCTGTTCTCCAATCTGCGTGCTTATTTAAGTCGTTGTAAACAAACACGCTATCCATATTCATGAGTCTTCATTTAAATTGGACACTGTTGTCCAACATTGTCAACATTTAAATAGTAATCGGTCATTGCCCATCCTTTGCTTAGAGACACTTGACTTTACAGTCACAAAACAAGAGATTTCAATAGTTCAATAAACAAAACAAAATAAATAATTTTCTCCGTGTTGGTCCGGGCTCCTTTGCAGAATAGACTATCTGCCTTCCTGCCAGGCAGCTCGTAAAAGGCGAGTATAGGCTTACCGTCACTAACACCGTGACATCTGACTAGGTGGTAGAGCTTCGCAGCGACTCATCCGGATTGGTACCACCGCTTTACCTAATCCTGCCTCCATAACATCATAAAATGTTCCGGTTTGGATGGTAAGGTAGCCGGTAAATTTACTTCTGCTTTAGGCCTATCATTCCGGCTTCAGGTTAGCAACGCATCATTACCACCTTTGGTGTCTCAAGGCGGCGTGAATTTCTTACCAGCAGGAACTCCGTCTACTTGTTTGCCTTCCAATAACATAAAAAAAACATTTTTATAGTTCAATAAATGTAATCTAAAAACCGACTTAAATTGAATTTTTTGAGGAAATGGCCAATTTCAATAATCTATTTAAAATAAGATATAGAGAACTACTTTACGTCAGTTACTAGGTAACCACTTTTATTTTTCAATGATTAAAAGATATCAATACACAATGTGTTAAAAAGCTATTGTAATTTCCACAATGCATTTTATCATTATATTTTAGCCAGCCAGTTTCACTATACTATATATGATTTATTAGGGCTACTGAAAAGTTTTTACAGTTTTTATATCCCTGGTGATGCTTAATAGTGAAAACGGGTGGCTAAAAGATAATAATAAAATGTATTGTGTAATTAGAAGCAATACTTATGGATTGCGTCTAGAACAGAATGCAACAGATCGCCGATGATAAGAAAACGATAAAAAATATTTTGAAACTAAACTTCAGTAGGCCTATCTATAACTGTAGATAGGTTTTTAAAAACAGAGGTGAGTAAGCAAATAAGTAATGTAACTTTAAAAGTGCTGAATCAATGGCCATAAAATCATTATTCTTTCTAAGAAAGTTAAGTTGACTGGTTGAGAATACTATGCAGCATTAAGTCCACCTTTGTACACTATAATGCATGAATTTTGAATAAATAAATAAAAATAAATAAAATTTATACAAGATTTATCTATGAATTACGACTAACCTTATAAAAAAACATCTAAATTCCTTTAAAAATTGTGTGAGTGATACCGTACCAAATACAAAAAACGCAGAACCCTGCTTCCGCAGTGAAGTGGAAGTGTAGATCGATGTGATTTCTGGGAGAGAATGGAAAGTATCAATGGATGTGTTACTAAATATCCATCGTTGTTTTAGTGTTGTGCAGAAATTTACCTTGGTAAGGTACCGCTTTGTTTATTCCTGCTACCATTATAACAGTGGAATGCACCATGAGGTATGGAGGATGGTACCGTTCAGCAATAAAATTAATAAACTTATAATAGCTCAAATCAATTTTTACAGTGGGATTACCATTTGTTTTTATTTATACACGAGCTGTAAACTTTGAGATATTACTTATTAATAAAAATAATGATCAAAGTCGTACTACTCGGTTAAAAATTTGAAGCTGTAACTTGAGAACCTGCTCCGTTTTTTGCGTCTGTTGGAAAATAATAATTAACGCTTTCTTAAGTATCGTATTAAATTTTAATTGCTCTTTCCAGCGTCGTAAAATGTGTAATAAGTTTTCCAGACGAGGCTTGAAATTTCCTACATACATTTTATAGAAAGAAAAACACTAAGGGTCTCCTCCGCACATGTTGTGAATTCGACGTGCGTTTTATGTACGCGCGTCAAAAAAAAAAATTTAAATTCCCAATTTCCAGCTCGTAAAAGGCGAGCATAGGCTCACCGTCACTAACACCGTGACATCTGACTAGGTGGTAGAATGTAGCAGCGACTCGCCCGGATTGGTACCACTGCCTTACCTACTCCTGCTGCCATAACATCATGACGTGTTTCGGTTCGGAGGGTAAGGTAGCCGGTAAACTTACTCTTGCTCGAGGCCTAACATCCCAGCCTCAGGTTGGCAATGCAACATTACCACCTTTGGTGTCTCTAGGCAGTGTGAATTTCTTAATATCAGGAAATCCGTCTGCTTGTTTGCCTTCCAATATAATAAAAAAAGGTTAAAAATAATAAAATGGAGTTAGGCTACTCTGGTTCTAGCCGCTTCATTTGATCTTAAGTGTTGGTACTGTTTCTACTATTAACGAAGTGGTTAAAGAAAATAATAAAAAAACAAAAAAGAATCAAACGATACCTGTTTGATGCTTTTTTATTCTTATCTGTTTCAAACTTAACTCCACCATAGACCGCCATAAGACCACTTCATTGGTCGAGTGGCTAGCGTACACCCTTAACTACATCGACTTACCGTGAGGCTCAGGTTCGATTCCCAACGGGGGCAGGCATTTGTGTGACGAATATTTAGATGTCTGCATTACCGAGTCTATGTGTTTATTAAATTTATTTTGGTATCTATTTAAGTGTCTATGCAATAGCATCGTTGACTAACGACCATTATACAAGCATATAAATAACTTAATTTGGGATTAGATTCAATTTATGTATGTTGTCCAGGGATATTTTTTATCTGAATTTAAGTTCAACTGCTATCATCAAACGTTACTATATCTAAAAAACGAATTCAATTATTTTATTACCGAAAGAATCCAAAAGTAGAAACATGGAGTATCTTCACGCCCCAATTCTATCCCCAAGAGGTAGGCAGAGGTACAACCATGCACCCTCGACTAGCCGAAGACACTAAATCCCACAATGTGATCTATCGTTAGGCGGGCACATATCCGATCTTAGCCAAAATTATTTATAGTAGAAAATTGAAAATACAAATATTTTTTCTTGTTGTCTGACTCGGGAATAGCAACAGGGACAGCGGACCAAGAAATCAAGTCCGACAACGGTCCGAGAAACCACAAAGGCGGCAATCCAATCCAATGATTCTGATTGCCCTACATAAATTTTATTACGACCATAGACAAAAATCGTTAAAGGCGAGCATAGAGTTACCATCATCAATACCGTGACATCTGATTAGGCGGTAGAGTTTCGCAGCAACTTGCCCGGATTGGTACCACCTATTCCTGACGCGATACTCGTAACGTCAACGCTTGCCGTTAGCAATGCTAAACCTTGGCTAAAAAAATGCTGCACTAATGGTTCCCCAAAAAAGTTGTTAATTTGTTTTTAATTTTAATAAGATGTTTTAGTAATGTCTTGCAATTTGGAAATGCATTGGAGGATAATTTTGAATTTTTTCCTGAGATACTCGACTGACTTGTTGCTAGCGTCCATTAACTTACTATAACGTCTATAGTTTGAGAGTTCTAATGGGTTGTCAAATAAACGCTACAATGAACCTGTTTAAAAGTTACGATAAAGCCAACTGCCCGTCTGGCCAACCATGAATCTGAACACTGGATATTTGCAACTTTAGTCTGAAATGAGCAGCAAATATTTGAATAGAGGTAAATTTTGGGGTGAGGTCGGTATTTTTTAATATCCCAAAGTGTATTCAGACCCTATAGGTTATTTATCACGTCATTAATCAAAATTGGTCCTCATTTAAATTCCGGGATAAATTGATTCGGTTCAAGAAATTCGGACAACGCGGTCGTTTACAGAGGACATTGACGTACGTTTTCGTCTAGGGTGTTTAACTGGTAAATAATATGTAGCGTTAAAGTGATCAACTCACTTAGTAAAAGTGAATTAGTCTAAGATTTAGGGTCTCACATACTAAGTTGGACCCTATCTTGCCTTCAAAACATCTAAATTACAATTTTTAGAAAGTCACTCATTCGGAAAAAACATTCAATTTTTTAATTATATCAAATCAGAAATATTTTGTGTAAAATGTTACACGTTATTTTGACTTGGACTATCAAAACCTTATATATTGTGAAGCGTTAAGCTTCTACATATTCCAACTTCGGAAGTAGGTACTAACTTTAAAACTCTATAACTTGCTTATATACAGGTGACATTTAATGTATCAGTCAAATTTTGGGAAACGATTACACTAACCGATCTATGAACTAATTAAAAATGAAAAAAGTATAAATTTATAGTTTTAATCCAACGCAAAATACAGGATGCATGGTTATAACGTAAAAAAAAACCATAAAACTGTTTCCCACCGATCGCAGTCGCATTCGCAGGCTGGTGACGTCATGACTCATACTAATACTCGTAGTAAATGAATGTTTATAAAAGTAAATATTATAATTGGGTAATAATATTAAAAACACATAACGACTTAAGCCTTAAAAAAAGTATCTTCACGCCCATATCCCTGAAGAGGTAAGCAAAGGCACAACCAGGACACCCACGACTAGCCGAAGACACTAAGTCCCACAATGTGATAGGTGGCAAGCCTATCGCCAACCGGGCACATATCCAATCCCGGGCAGAATTTTTTTTATTAGAAAATTCGAAAATCCAAATTTTCATTTTGTTGCCCGAGCCGGGATTCGAACCCGGAACCTCATGCACTCAAGTCCAACACCTAAACCGCAAGACCACCCTCAATGTCAAAGTTTGGCCGGTCCTTTCAAAGTAATCGGCCGCTTCGTTTCTGTAATCCAAACCCAACTTGATTGATGAAAATACTCGGTATGTATACAACAATAAATATATTTAAGTTATCTATATGTATAAAAATGAATCCCCTTTCCACGTGATCATCCTACCACACCTGAAAAGATGAACAAATTTTGCAATTTTTTTGTTATATCGGTTCACATAAAGAAAAAATCAGGAAAAAAGGATACTTTAATTTTCCCGTCTACAAAGTATTTGTTATGTCAAGCGATCAGCTAGTGTGGATACAAAAATGAGGAAAAAAGTAAATACAAACTGATTTGCTTGCCTAAAATAATATTGCTATGGCAACGACTTGACCTTGCAAAAAGAGTATGTAAACACTACGTAAGACTAGTGTAAAGTTGTCAGTCAACAACTAACTTTTGGAATGCTCAAGATATTTTAGAAATAATATTATTGATAGAGTTCTGAGAAGCTTTAAGTTTTAAGTTTATGCTAAGCTAATTCGAGTGATATTTTTGTAATTAAGTCATTCAAATCGTAACAAATCGATCAGCTTCTGATAAGTTATCAGCACCCAAAGGCGAATGTACCGTTCAGCTCATTTGGATTTACCAAATTAAAAAGATAGCCTTATCAGTTATTCAATCTTTGTTACTTACCGCGTACTAACTAACTAACATAGATTTTTTACGTATCTACGTATATCGTAGGTCAGCGAATAACACGGGTCGTCTGATGGTAAAAAACAACCGTACTCTTTATACACCATAGAAGTTACAGGTGCATTGCTGACCTTCGGATGTAAGCTTACGGTGCAAGTCTAACGGCTACCCTACTGTCTGGACCGGTCTGTCATTATTGCAGCAGGAATAGGTAAAGCGGTGAATCCCTACCCTGGAAAGTTATTGTACAGTAGTCTACCACCTATTGTACAGTGGTCTTGTTGATACTGACCTATAATTTAACTAGCGCTCGCATCTTACGAGCTGCCTGGTACAGAGGCAGATAGTCTTTTCTACACAGCAGACCCGGAACAACAAGGGAAAACATCCACATATTTACGCCTGTTACGTCTTTGTTTACTTGAAACTCCAAGCAGAAATATTTGAACGTCTAGGACATAGTATATATTATTACTACATTCATATCTTCAGGTAAATCCTTGTCGGATAAGCCGAGAGAGTATTGAGTGCCAAGTATCGCGATTAACACAGACCTGTCTAGCTTCCTACATATTTATTACTTTAACATCCCTTCTGTTTGTATAGACTAATTTTATTTACTTGTATGTTTGTTTTTGTTTAATTGGAAAAATGAAATGAATTTTCACTTTTTAACTGACTTCCGAAAAAAGAGGTTATGTGTTCTACTTCTAAATTTTTATGTATGTTTATAGATTGTAATTTTTTTTTGTATTTGAAAAAGCTCACTTTCGAGGTGGTTCCATTGCCATTAAATCTGGATCTGATGACGAAATTCTAGGATAATAGAAGGTGCCTTTTAACAATTTTGCTACACTTGAATACAATACGGTATAATAGGTAGTTATATATAATTGGTAGTTTACGTTGAATAGGGATAAACTAATTTATATTCGAAAAATTGTTTTTTTTTATGACATTGAAAGGCAAACAAGCAGACGGATTTCTTAATGGTAAGAAATTCTCGCCGCTTTGAGACACCAAATGTGGTAATGGTGCGTTGCCGACCAGAGGCCGGGATGTTAGGCCTCTAACAAAAGTAAGTTTCCCGGCTACCTTACCCTCCGAACCGGAACACATCATGACGTTATGGCGGCAGGAATAGATAAGGCGGTGGAACCAATCTGGGTAAATCGCGTAGAAAATTGGAAAAACACAATTTTCTATTCGAACGCGGGACCTCATGCACTCAAGTCCAACAACTGAACCGCTTGACCACAGAGACGATATGTTGCGGAACAAAAATGTTTTAATAATGAATTAAATAACTTATAGTTATTTTAGGTTATTGCCAACTCAAGCTCGGTTCTTATAATCAACGAACCGCAATCCGTTAGTATAACCATTAGTTGTTTATCTAAATGTAACGAAACTTTGCTCATAGTTACACAAAATTCTTTGAGTTCCCAATAGAAAAGAAACGACTGTAGATAGACTTTTTTACTATTCATACCAAAAGCTACCGTTCGTAAGTATAAACGACTAGTTTCTTGATTATAGGAACCGGGCATAAATCAATTGAATCATAAACTAACCTCGTAAGGTTTTTTTATAGATGTGACCATATTTCGGGTCCGGTTTGAAGGGTAGGTGGGCTACCCAGTAGACTTGCATAATAGGTCTAACATTCTAGCTACTGGACAACGAGGCACATGCAATATTTATGGTATCTATAGGCCACGGTTGTCTACTACCTTCAGGGAGCCATGTGCTGATTTGCTGACCTCTCACATAGAAAACCTTAGCCTTGTGCAGACAACGCTTCTTTACCTCTAAAGATTTTGTAGGTTAAGTACTACCGTTAAGGGGTCAGTTAAATTGTTTGCTTTTAAATACTGTAAATGTATATAATGTCCATTAGAATTGGCATTCGAACGTTAATTAAGATCTAAGTCAATTTCAGAAAAATATAAATTGCTACCGATATATTTAATCGCATTTAAAATCCAAAGTCCCAAAGTCATTAGCTTTATCTATTTAGGTATTGTTTATTTTCTAGAAACCCAATTCAAATAATATGCTGAAAATGTATTTCTATTTAAAACAAAGTTTAACTCTTTAACACTAATACAGAAAAGACTAAAATTTAAGTTATTCATTAACGATTTTATTAATGTTGGTTGTAACTTTACGAACTTTGAAGCTATAGTTATACTTTCCTTTATGGACAGTTACTTTACTCTTTGGCTATACTCTTATCGTAGAGCGTGACTACGAAATTGCTACGTGCTACGAAGTGTTTGATGATAGAGTCCTTAAGGCTACGATATTTAAAATTAGCTGCTTTCTTATGAGAAAAATATATTATATTTCGATAAAGGTTGTAGATTGACTAACAAACCGCTTGTCATTAACATCTACTAATGGTTCATTTAAAAAAAAAAACAAAATAAAAAAGGATTAGCAGAGTTGGTCCAGCGTAATGCGATAATCAGTCGAAACAGGAATTTATTTTTAGAAAGAATGTGACCCACCCGGAGAACTTCGTTTCGCTTGAAATTACTAACAATTTGTATACAAGGAAAATTAAAAAGTTGTTTTTCCTATTTTTCCTGCAATTTTCTCGGGTTTCCTCTTCTTATGATCCTTGTGACGACATTAACCAATATCTAAATACCCTGCTTGTTTAACACAGGTTGTTTTTACATATGTATAAAGTTTAATTGATACTTCTACAAAAAGAAACTACGTTAGTTATTTAAAAGACAGATACTTCCAAAGGGGAAAATGTTTTACTTTTGAAATAAGATAATTAAAAACATAACGTTAGCGTTGACCAGATGTAGCCTAAGATTCGTTTCCGGGGTCTGGCGATCCGAAATTTGTTTTTTCAAATTTCTAATAAAGTAACGTTGTGCGGGATTGGATAAGTGTTCCGTTGACAAAAGATTTGCCACATTGTGGCACAACTAACAACCAGTTTCCGAAATGGCAGTCAATTTTAATTTATAATTTATCTCATGATAATAATTGTTTAAGTATCTTCACGACTTACTCACGACTAGCAGAAGACACTCAGTCCCACAATGTGATAGGTGGCAAGCCTATCGCCAACCGGGCACATATCCAATCCCGAGCAACATTTTTGTATTAGAAAATTGGAAAAACCAAGTTTTCTTTTTGTTGCCCGACCTGGGATTCGAACCCAGGACCTCATGCACTCAAGTCCAACAACTGAAACGCTAGACCACAAAGACGACCGATAATTGTTTAACATGATTTAAATTTAGACTTTCAAACATAACTTTTGTTTAACAGCTGTTATAAAGATCGTATATCGTTTCGGAAACTGGCTTTAAGTAAGCTACTCGTGGCTTGTACTTTTGCCTTCTTTTTGTAAAGACACGGAGGAGAATAGAATAATATTATAGCAAAGCAAAAACTTATCTTTGCTACCACGCAACCTTTTATGAGGTAGTACAACTCGCTTTTAGCCATTTGTATATATCATTTCAATCAATTTATTTGCATCAGTAATATTGACAGAGACAAGCTTTCCCTGTCTTTTTATCGTTTACAAAGATTTCTCGAATCGTATTAATTCATTCTGTCTAATTATCTTTTATGTTTCCGCTCTCTTTCTTTCTTTAAGTCCCTTATTCCCTGAAGTCAGTATCATTGTCAAACGGATCAATGTTCATTTTTTCTAATAATAATTTCATAACTATGAACATACATAGATGTCATTATTTATTTAACGCCTTTGTGGTCTAGCGGTCCGGTGTTGGACCAGACTTCAAGAGGCCCCAGGCTTAATCCCCGGGTCGGGTAACCAAAACAGCGTTTTGCAATTGTAGCTATGATTTTTTTTGTTTTTTTTTATTTCATGTGAACCTTCTCCTGACAATAACTTATACAGCAAAAAAATATTAATTAAATAGTTCTATCCGCTCAGGCGTGATACGATTACTAAGGGAAATAGAGATTCATTTTTGTACATTTTTTATTTATTTTCTCTTCATATAGACTCCAATTACAATATATACATTGTTATTAAATGATCTTATTTACATTGGAGTGCGCATATCCTTGAGAAATCTCTTCCAGCAAATCCTGTAAGGAAATAGTGTATACATGACTAGCTGAGCCGACAGACGTTGTTTTATCCTAAATATGATTTTTATTTCTTTATATGAACCACTCCTGATAGTAACTAACATAACAAGCACAGAAAGTATCTTCACGCCCATATCCCCAAATGGTAGGCAGTGGTACAACCAGGGTACCCACGACTAGCCGAAGACACTAAGACCCACAATGTGATAAGTGGCAAGCGATAGACAAACATTATTTTTATTAGAAAATTGAAAATATATGTTTTCTAATTTTTTTGTTGCCCGACCGATCGAACCCGGGACCTCATACATAAACCCGACGCCAGACCGCTAAACCATAGAAGCGATAAGTGATTTACGGGAATTTATCAGAGTATCCCCGCTTTATCTATTTCTGCCAACAAAATGACTCTAGCATGTTCCATGCGGGTAGGGTAGCCAGTATACTTGCACAATAATTAGCCCATATTTTAATTTCTTTCCATCAGGAGACCCGTGTACTAGTTCAATGACCTCTCACATAAAAAAAAGTATTTCACTTTTCATATTTGTGTAACAAAGAAAATGGTAATGCGATAGGTATTCCATTTTTGCGTCAGTAGACTAATATATTATTTCACAATAAACCTAACATAAGAATAGGAAAAATGTTTGAAATGTACCCTGGAATATGGGTGACATTGTTATCCTATTAATATAAATCATGTGAAAGTTTTCGGAGGTACATAGGTGTGATGTTGAAGCAGCACACAAATAAGTGAAAGATTGAGATTGGAAATCATATTACATACATATCTTCACGCCGACGGACGGGGTAGGCAGGGAACATCGAGTGTCAGACCTCACGATCCTCACAAACCTGGCTTCCTTCACATTCGTTACTCTTTTCATACAAACACGCTCGTTTCAGTGACTCTTGACACCGCCCTCGGATAATATTCAAGTGATCTGATCGTGGAGTGTCAACCTTGGTCTCCCTATCTATCTATATATATCTATCCACATTCGTATTGTATGTCTGCTTTGTCAATGTGTCATTCTTTCCACGTGCCCAAACCAGCGGAGGATGTTCTTTCGCATTTTAACACCAACACTTTCTTCAATCCCACTCTTTCTCGGATCTTACTGTTACGAAATCATATTAACTAACTTTTATCCCGATTCTCAGTTCCCGTGGGAAGACTAAAAACACAAGTCAGTCGAACAACTAATACGTGGTATTAGTATGCGTGTGAAAGTTTTTATTTAAGTTTGAGTGGTTTTCTATGCAACCACAGTCGCAAAAGTTAAACCAGAGTTGAATGAGGCGTAGGTTTGATTTCCGGCGGGGCAAATTTGTATGACGAATCACTTATATGAGATGTCTGTACTTTTGGATTGGGATGTATTTACCAAATGTGTCATAGTATCTATTTAAGTTTTTGTTTATATTTTTAAGGAAAGAAACACTTGTACTGTTTTACCTATCACTTATAATTTATTACTTTGTAATTAGTAGCCTACCGGTTTCGTTTATACAGCATCATCAGGGCTAAAACTTAAACTTAAACTTAACTTAACTTAAACTCAAACTTAGTTTAAGTTTTAGCCCTGATGATGTTGTATAAGCGAAACCGGTAGGCTACTAATTACAAAGTAATAAATTATAATTGATAAGTAAAACAGTACAAGTGTTTCTTTCTTTAAAAATATGAATATTTGGAAGTTTTACCAAGCGCCGACGATGGAAAATATCAAATATAAGTTTTTGTTATTGCTTTACTCATCGTAACAAAAGCTTGCAATTTATTTTCCTTTTGTTTAAAAACTTGACAAAATTAAATAAATACGCGCATATTCATAAATCAAGAAACAGAAGAACGTAGGCTTTTCTTACTTTTATACCAAATAATAAAGTTCAGATCTTCTAGTGGTGTAGTAGTATAACAAATTACCTAACCTGGGACATCCACTAAAAATCAGTAATTTTTACTTACCACCACAATGTTATGTGTAATATTGAGAGTGTAAACCAACAGTTAAAAAAATAATTAACCTACAACAACACCTACATACATATACACCTTGTAGCTAAAAATATCTCGATTACATCGGCTTTTAAAAAAATCGGTTCATGCTTTCAAAAGTTATGATGCCACAGACAGACACAAAAAGAAATGTCAAACTTATAACACTCTTCTTTTTCCATTCGGGGTTGAAAGTAAATTATGAACTTTTGCGCTAGGAACAAAATACAGTTCACGAGAGAGTGACCCATTTGTCTATTACTGACTGTTTTCTTTCGCCATCTGGATAGTTACTATATTGTTAATTACATCCGACCGTGTCGCGCGGTCTTTAAACTATAGTGTTAATCGTAGTGAACTACTATATTCTATTTGATAGTGGTATTTTAAAACTGCGATATCTCCTAAGATATTCATTCAAATCAAGTGATGTGAAATGCAATTTTGTTTTAAATTAAATACTTGTGTTGAATGACGTATTTTTTTGGATAAGGATTAACATCGTGTTCATAAAATAACCTTCGCAAATAATGCAATATTTTGAAACAAATTTGGCTAGCATAAAGAAAGGTTATAGTGAGCTAACCTTAATAAAAAAAGTGTTATAGTGAGCTAACCTTTAAATATAGAATTGTGTTATCGCAGACTTTTTTTAGGACTTTTAAAGGGGAACAATTCTTTCACACATGATTTTTACGAAACTTTCACCGTTAACGCAGCGCACGCTCTGAATAGGAAAATGGACTTTCAAATACTGAAAGTTCAAGCAAACTAACAAACAAACTCTTCAGCTTTTTAATATTAGTTATAGATAGTATAGCTTTTGGTTCCGAGCTCTTACAAAAAAAAATTAGACGAACTGCTTTCATACCAACTTAGTCATAAGTTAGTTCATTTTAATAAAAGAAAAATCTGGAAAATTAAATTTGTCTATACTAAACATATTTAGCGGTGACGTGATTTTGCACGTTTCCGTGTTCATATTATTTTATAAAAAGGTTGATAAGTATACTTTTGATAAAATTATCGCTATAAAAAGTAGCCTATGTTCTTTCGTTCCTCATTAAGTGTCTAAATACAAAGTTTTCCTGTTATATTTTCATAAATGACGATTTTCCATACGAACATTCATCACGTCTTTTTACCCATTCTCCCTCATTTTTTAGTGATAAAAAGTAGCCTGTGTTCTTTCGTTTATCATAAAGGGTCTAAATACAAAGGTTCACTGTTACAGCTTTAAAAATGACGAATTTAAATTTGAACAGTCATCCCCTCTTTTTACCCATTCTCCCCCATTTTTTGCGATAAAAAGTAGCCTATGTTCTTTTGTTTATCATAAAATGTCTAAATACAAAGTTTCACTGTTACAGCTTTAAAATGAGGAATTTACATATGAACATTCATCCCCTCTTTTTACCCATTCTCCCTCATTTTTTGCGATAAAAAGTAGCCCATGTTCTTTTGTTTGTCATAAAGTGTCTAAATATAAAGTGTCTAAATACAAAGTTTTACTGTTACAGCTTTAAAAATGACGAATTTCTATATGAATATTCATCCCCTCTTTTTACCCATTCTCCCCTACTTTTTTGCAATAAAAAGTAGCCTATGTTATTCCGCAGGGCCTATTCTATCTCTGTACCAAATTTCATCAAAATCGGTTTACTGGTTTAGGCGTGAAAGTGTAACAGACAGACAGACAGATAGAGTTACTTTCGCATTTATAATATTAGTAGGGATATGTAAGATTAGGGATGTGACATGTCTAGTACGAACATTATATTTTATCGATATCCCTTTATCAAGTACGACCTTGTAACGGATTATATCTCATTTTGTTATTGCAAGTCACATCGCAGCTTTGCAACTCAATGTCTCAAGTTCGCACATTTTTTGCGGTTGAGAGTAAGATCCATACTTGAATATAATATTAGGCCCTTACATCTGTAATTGGCGTTTTGTAGGGGAGGAACATAAGTCGAATATTTTTAATGTAATACCATCATGGATTTAATCAAAGTATGAACCATTGTTTCCTATGCATATTTGCCATCTCATAGGTAATTAATTGATTCCTCTACTAAAAAACTATTTGAACGGGAATCAATAAAATCTTTGGACGTGGTTTGGACTGCCCCAACGAAATTGAATTTTTCGAAAAAAATAATAATCTGTTGGAGTTAGGTTCAGGTGGATATTTTTAAATTCCAATTGATGCTCTTCTAATTGAGAAGTCGTCTGTTGTGCAGTATGTGGTTTAGCATTGTCATGAAGCAGCAGTGGCATAAAGTGAATAAAACAATCTTCTGCAAAATGTTGAAATTAAATACACTGTATTTGGAATTCGGAATTCAGAAACTAATTCTCTCATCTGGTTTCTTTAAACTAAATTAGATTTTTTTGTTTTATGATCTTGTGGATATCTGACATAAAAGACATACTTATCAAATTGAATTGTTTTAATTCATTCGAGTATGACCGCCTCGTTGGCCTTACCTAATCCTGCTGCCATAACATCATGACGTGTTTCGGTTCGGAGGGTAAGGTAGCCGGTAAACTTACTCTTGCTCGAGGCCTAACATCCCAGCCTCAGGTTGGCAATGCAACATTACCACCTTTGGTGTCTCTAGGCAGTGTGAATTTCTTAATATCAGGAAATCCGTCTGCTTGTTTGCCTTCCAATATAATAAAAAAAGGTTAAAAATAATAAAATGGAGTTAGGCTACTCTGGTTCTAGCCGCTTCATTTGATCTTAAGTGTTGGTACTGTTTCTACTATTAACGAAGTGGTTAAAGAAAATAATAAAAAAACAAAAAAGAATCAAACGATACCTGTTTGATGCTTTTTTATTCTTATCTGTTTCAAACTTAACTCCACCATAGACCGCCATAAGACCACCTCATTGGTCGAGTGGCTAGCGTACACGCCTAACTTACATCGACCAACTGCGAGGCTCGGGTTTGATTCCCGACGGGGGCAGGCATTTGTGTGATGAACATTTAGATGTCTGCATTTCTGGGTCTGCAAGTTTAATAAATTTATTCTGGTATATATTAAGTATTTCTATGTATTAGAATCGTTGACTAACACCCATAACACAAGCATATAATTTGCTTACTTTGGGGTTAGATTCAATTGATGTGACTAGTCCTGAGATATTTATTTATTATTATTATTATTAATTCCCACCTGAACTACAGAATATCGTCGAAATACTGTAAACTAATTAGTTTTAAAATTGTCCCAGTCCTTTAAAAGATTTATGACATACTGACCCCAACATCGCCTATCGGAACCAGTCTTGAATTTATATCCACCTAATGCACTTAAAATAGTTCAATAAAATCGGCTCAACTATTTATGAGTTATTCAATGATAAATAACAGCGCCATCTACCGTGTTTAGTTTAGAAGTTCAGTTTTCCATCGTGTTGGTCCGGGTCCGCTGACTAAAATCTCTCTAGCCAGGCACCTCGTAAGAGGTAAACATGTAAAACAGGTAATTGTCAACTAGATCACTGGTGATAGAGTGGTGTGCAGCAACTGCCCTGGATAGTTATCCACCGCCTTACCCATTCCTGCCGCTATAATGACAGTGTCACATACCGATTCGGAGGGTAGGGAAGCCAGTAGATTTGCACAATACGCGTTACATTCCGACCATAGGTCAGCAACGCACCTGTAACATCAATGGTGTCTATAGGCCATGATTATCTGTTACCATTAAGAGAGCAGTGTGCTTGTACGCTGACTTCTCTTATAAAAAAAGAGTAACTATCCAGAGGCCAACTCAAAAGTACACAGAGTAAGAAGTTTTTTATTGTTTCTGTCAGTGCTTAAATTTATCGATAAAATACATAAATACCTAAAACAATACCAGTATCCTATTCGGGATAAATAAATAAAAATATCGATTAAATAGATTTGCACATCAGTCCATCACTAGCTGTATGCAAACGAAAGTGGTAGTTTGAAAATGACATGTGTAAGAAAAGGGATATAAGCCCGCATCTAACAATGAGTGACCAGTATATGATGAACTCCGACAAACATCAAACAATTTTAAATGTAATAATGAATGTTATTATTTTTAAATTACCTACGGACAGTTGAACCATCTTTTCGGTAATATGAAACGCGTCTGTCTTTACCGTGCCATCTAATTGAACAAACAGTCATTTTATATCATTATTTTAATTTTTATACATTAACGTGACAATGTTAACAGGTGACAAACATGGTCGATACTGTTCATTTTTTGAAGTAATAAGCTACAATAGAACAATTACACTTATGTGTTGACAGAACCGTGTTGCCCTATATGCGGCGTCTATTGGAATGTATGGTAGATGAGCACAAATTATAAGGACTAATGTACAAATATCAGTTAGGAGCATCAGGACCAAGGTCAATAAGATTAAAATTGTTAAGATTTGACCGACATAATATATTAAGAAATAATCAACGAGGGTTTTAAATAAAATTTAGTTTCAATGAAATTGTTTTCAAAACACCGCCTACATGCAGTGTGTTTGAGCGTGATACAATTCAATGGCGTTTATTTATTTAACGAAATTAACCGATTACTTTTGTTGTGTTTTAAAATTCCGATACGTTCAAGAAAACCCACGCCTAGCCACTTATTTTGGTTTGCTTACACGAGACTAATTGGCCAGTCCATTTGCGAATTATTTGGTCCATTACAAAATAAATATTTATTTTCCCTTGAACTGTTTCAGTAATTAATGTAAATGCCTACAAACTATAAATTTGTAAAAGCTTCTTTGTAAATTCATATTTTAGATGGTAAAATATGACGTGTTGTTACATTCCATTACTACATTCGTAACAGTGAGATCCGATAAAGAGTGGGATTGAAAAAAAGTGTTGGTGCAAGAAAGCCCACGTCTAGCCACTTATTTTGGTTTGCTTACACGAGACTAATAATTGGCCAGTTCATTTGCGAATTATTCCGTCCATTACAAAATAAATATTTATTTTCCCTTAGTAAAACTGTTTCAGTAATTAATTTAAATGCCTACAAACTATACATATGTAAAGGCTTGTTTGTAAATTGATATTTCACTACAGACTATGAAACTATGTCGCTTCCTCTGTCCCTTTGTATGCTTAAATCTTTAAAACTACGCAACAGATTTCGTTTTTTTTAATAGATAAAGTGATTGAAGAGTAAGGTTTATATTTAATACCCGTGCGAAGTCGGGGCTGGCCGCTAGTTATATAATAAAAAAGGATGTGGTGTTACATTTGCTAACTACATACATTCCTTACAGTAAGATCCGTTAAAGCAAGAAAGTGTTGGTGAAAAAATGAGCAAGGGCATATTTCGGTGTTTTAGTGATGTGGAAAGAATGACTGATGAAAGATTGACAAAGCAAATGTGGATGGATGTAGGTACCTGGTGAGACCTGGGTTGAGATTTCAGGATCAAATTGATCAGATTTTTTACGAGGTTAGTGTCAAGAATCTCTGAAACCGGTGTGTATGTATAAAAAGAGCAACGTATGCAAATAAAGCTATCCAAGCCCTGCCTACCTTTCAGGAAGTTGGCGTAAAGATAAATAAGTGAGTAAGTTATTTGGATAACGGTACTCTTCTTGACTTAAAACATTTTTTACTTCTTTTTTAAGTTTCGAATTTTAAAATTTATAAACGTGAAATAATTATAATTGTTATCTAAATATTTTGACAATGTTTATTTCTTTAACATTTTTATTTTATTTAAAAATTATGAGATACTTTTTTGATGATCCAATGTGCCTGAAGAAGCTGACGCTTAGTTAATTATTTAGGTTTCAGGCTTCAGGTTACAGGCTAATAAGCCTATCTGTGATTTTTAATTGGTATTTATTAGTATTACAAAATGCTTCTTGTTGTTCAAGACTTCGATTCAGTTTAGTTTTGAGGTTACACATTGGTGAGGTTACACATTAACATTTTCAAATTAATTTACAAGTGATAGTTCGACTTCTAAAACAATTTTTGTTAACAGAGATAAAAAAAGGTGAAACTTCAGTAAATTGAGAAAAGAATGAAATAAATATATATTTGTGTCTCTTACCTGTCGTTTTTTTCGTTGCACCCGTTTTGAAATCACAACGATTCTAAAGAAGTTTCACTTCAAAAATACTTTCGTACAATAAATACACAGATACAGTATCTCTCGATAGAGATTATTTGTATAGTAACCTATTTGTATGAATTTGACAGCTGTCAAAAGTAAAATAAATTATTAGAATAAGTATAGTGTATTTTCTGCATAGACAATTTGTTTAATTAGTTGTTGTTATGCGCAAATACTGTACAAAGGATGACATAGCGCCACACATCATACTCTACCAGCCAGCCAGTAGGCAGAGTCGAGATGATTGTGGGGGTCTAAAAAAATATCATATGAGAAATTAGTTCGAATAAGGAATGAAATATAATATTACAATTACCTAACTTATCACGTTTAAAGGCCAACTTATTGATCGACGAGAAACATTTGTAGAAACATACATACGTATGCATATTCAGTGTACTATCGTAACACGGTAATGACATGCTTTGGTTTCAAATGTATTTTGAAGTCAAACATTCTCTTAAAAATGCACTTATAATAACATAATTGTATGGCCCTGAATTTCTTAAATCGACAGTGGCTGAACAATTACAATAAATAATCAAAAACAATTTTGTCTTTCTGGGCGTAACAATATATCATTATCTCTTTACCTATAACAGGGTTTTGTATTCATTGCATTTCTAATACTCTGCTTACATTTGTTTTATTTCAGTTGTAGGTTCGTGTATTTTATACACAAAATGGACGTAGTTAAGCAGAAAGGACCCAATCCACATCTAATTAGTTTTGAGATAGTTGACTTTGAAGTTTACATATTTATGATAATTTCTACTGGCCATATATGCGGGTTGGTATGTAATGATTTTACAAATGTCATAGCTTTGTTTATCTGTAGGATCTTTTCCTGAACGAAAGTATGATAAGCTTTACTACCTTTTGAGTATATTTCATTCAATTTTGGTGTTCATGTGGGTTGGGTCCTTTCTGCTTAACTATGTCCAAATATGATTTGTATGATTTTAGCAGTTAAGCCAACGTCTTTATTTATTTAAATATGCATTTGAAGTAATATCGGCTCTGTGGTCTAACGGTCCGCCGTTGGACTAGACTTATTGAGGTCCTGGGTTCGATCCCTGGATCGGGCAACAAAAAGTAGGAAATTTGTTTTCGATTTTGTAATATAAAAGTTGCCCGGGATTGGATATGTGCCCGGTTGGCGATGGGCTTGCAACCTATCACATTGAGAGACTTAGTGTCTTCAGCAAGTCGTGGGTGCACTGGTTGTGCCTCTGCCTACCTCTTCGAGAGTGCAGATAAAAAAATTATAACGATATTATAAAGTCATTATTTCATCTATAAAATACTAGCAGCCCGTCCCGGCTTCGCACGGTAATGAAATATAAATATAAACCTTCCTCTAGAATCAATTTACCTATATTAAAAAAATCTGCATCAAAATTAGTTGCGTAGTTTTAAATATTTAAGCATACAAAGGGACATAGGGACAGATGACACGACTTTGTTTTATACGTTGTAGTACATGTGCATTATGTGATTTTAGATTAGTAAAAAATTACAATGTTTTAGTTTTTGATAGTTCGTTGAATGTCTAGCAGTGTAATGTTTCTATATAATATTGAGTAACAGTAACGCTTCACCTGTTTGTTTCTATCATAATCACCAAGGTTACTCTGAGAGAAGTTGCTTATTTGCATTAATTTCAATTCGAAAATAATTACAAAATATACAATTTACTGTGATTGTAAAACTTTATGTGAACTTATTGTATTTGTTTTTTGGTAACACCTTCAGCACAAACATTTAACGCATTTTTCGTTGCAGCTATTCATTTTGAAAAATCCAAGAAGCCATAAATTTCATCTTCAAGTCCGGCAAGCAACTCACAATGT
This sequence comes from Calephelis virginiensis, assembly GCA_002245475.1. Taxonomy (NCBI): domain Eukaryota; kingdom Metazoa; phylum Arthropoda; class Insecta; order Lepidoptera; family Riodinidae; genus Calephelis; species Calephelis virginiensis. Next base: position 74,595 of record NJDC01007667.1, read on the forward strand.
TAATAGAATTTACCATTACGCATTGTTTAGTCTAGATTCCAAAGACTGTGCCCAAGGCTTATGATACAATTAATAACTTCTGTATATAATATAATATAATAAGCATCTTCACGCCCATATCCCCTAAGGAGTAGGCAGAGGTACAACCAAAGCACCCACGACTAGCCGAAGACACTAAGTCCCACAATGTGATATGTGGCAAGCCTATCGCCAACCGGGCACATATCTCATCCCAGGCAACGTTATTTTTAATAGAAATATTCTATTATTTTTTTGTAGACCGACCCGGGGCTTGCTAACTACCGGGGCACAATAACCACTGTAATGTTTAAAAATATTTATGTGTATAGAGTAAATATCACAGCAGAGATCACTCCACTCTTTATGTTGGGATGTGTTAATTTTTTTCGCCGCTCAGATACATAAAGGTGGTAATGGTGCGTTGCCAACTAGCGGCCGGGGTGTTAAGCCTCGAGCAATAGTAGGTTTACCGGCCACCTTACCGAAACACGTCAAAGCAAGTACTGACGTTATAGCGGCAGGAATAGGTAAGGCAGGTACCAACCCGGGCGAGTTGCTGCAAAAATCTACCACCAAGTAGGATGTCACGGTGTTAGTGGCGGTAAGCGTATGCTCGCCTCTTACGATCTGCTTGGCAGGAAGGCAGATGGTCTATTCTGCAAAAGGAGCCCGGAACAACACGGGGAAAACGTGAATGCGAACGCGTTAATACGAATACTAAGTATAATATCCTATGTGTACACACACCTTGTACATTACACACGTGTTACCTTTTGAGAATGAAGAATTTTATCAATTTTTGATTTTTATCTTTCACTGTACTCTATAGAAAAATAAGTTAAAATTATTTTTTTTTGTTACGGCATTTCGTTTTTAAGATAGGCGCACGACGCGAGGCCGATCCCACTGCTGTGACGTCACGTTGTAACAGTCGCGCTTGACGCGCGTCTAACTCTTCAGTACTTTTGATACTAAATTGCATCAAAAAATGTTTACCATAACGAATTCTCAAACAGGGAAATTAAGGGAAGGAAGGGTAAAACGATTTAACAAATTTAATAACATTCTTAATTGCAATCTGAATACGTATAGATTGGTTAAATAGTCGCTTGTTAACACCCGTGATGTTCTTCGTTTATAAGAATGCTGTCTGTATTTGAACTACACATAAGTTCTTTCTTGTGTTCGGATATTTATTAAACTAGATCAGCTATAAATTTGACCGAGAGGCTTACACGCCGAAATCCACTAAGTAACCGCGAGGTTCGGTTTCAATTTTCGACGGGGGCAGGCATTTGTGTGATGTACATTTAGATGTCTGCATTTCCGGGTCTGGGTGTTTATTAAATTTATCTGATATCTATTTAAGTATTTGTATTATAAGAATTCTGACTAGCACTCATAATACAAACACATAATTTGATTACTTTGAGGTTGGATTTAATTTGTGTAACTTGTCTAAGAATATTTATTTATAATAAAAAAATCCAAAGAAATTCGTTGCAATACAATGCGGAAGTGGAAGTCCAATCACAGTAGTGTTTATAGTTAGATTGGTTGTATCAAAGGAAGCCATTAGGTTTGTTTCTAATGCTTCTAAAAAACGAAAGCCATTGGCCACGTGTGAACTTATTTTAAGTATACCCTATTCAAAGACAGGTGGCTTATTAGTTTCATCCGCCATTTTTTTGGAGCTGTCAAATCTGACATGTAACAGGTGAAACGCGTACTATTTAATTTTTTGTGTTAAACAAACTTTGTTGCTAATGCCTGCGGATTCACTCGCTTGGAACAAATAATCAAACACACTAAATAGCAGATTTAAAACATTATTTATTTACTTTTTATATCGATATCTCCTAAGTATAACGAGTCAACTGGTAATGTAGTAATTTGACAAGAGAGCTATTTAAATAGAAAATGTTTACCTTTTGTTTTTGAAATAAAACTTTCGAAATAAATTATATGTTATTTTTAATACAAATTGGAAGTTATGTCTTTGATAGTTAACGGTTTGGCTAATTTTTATTTTTAAATGTTAAAATTCTAAAATGGTTTGAATGAAAAAATCTTGGTATACACTAATAAATTAAGAAAAAAACATAATTACTTTATAATTATAATCATATTATTAATTGTGCCCTATTGTATACATTGTCATTAAGTAAATTAAACATGTTTCGGACCCTATTAGACAGCATTGTGTTAGTAATATTAATTAAACAAGTCTCCTATATATTTATTTAATATGTTCATTAGTTTTCGTAAAAAAATAGCTGAGAGCTCATGCGCAGTCGCCGCCGTTTGTCGTTTATTGAGCTACAATGAACTTGTGCTGACATGTCTCTCCTCACGGCCCGCGTTCATTGGTACGATGTTACTTTGCTATTATATAATGTACAATTTCCATAGATGTTGAAATTGACTTACGGCCAATGTTAATAATGTATCTCAATCTAATGGATTTCAAGCAATCTAGATAGCTGCGTATCCGGCGGCCTTTCCCATACCTAATTGCCATATTTATCCTGTCCACAGATATGTTATTGGCAAGCGATAACATAAAAATGGATCAAAATATCAATCTTGGACAGCAAGTTTTGGATTAGGATTGATTATTAATATTGGCCGTTAGTATACGTGTGATCATCTCGGAATTTACTGTTTTTTTTCACTATCTTCAGGGTCTTGGTGCAATATTTACGTTCACATACAAAAACGAAAATACCAAATTTGTTAGTTGAGTCATTATACTTAGGAGGTATTAATATACATACAAAATACATTTACTCATACCGATAGCAAACACAGATCTAGTGTACATGGCGTGTTTATCTCCTTAAACAAAAGCTGTGAAGAAACAGGTGTAGTAAGGTTGTTGAAATAGGAGTGTACACAGTAGATGTGTTTCCTTTTGAGACCGTTATTAGTAATGACAATAGAAAAATAAACAGTGGCAGTTTCCTGCAAGAGACGTGTTGCGTTTCATTTTGATACTTTTCCTGTATTATCTTTCTACTCGCTGTTGCCTGCGGCATTACCTGCGTGGCAATGTGTATGCCAAATTTCATGAAAATCCGTTTAGCAGTTTTTGAGTGAAGAAGTAACAAACAAATAAACATACAAGCTTTTACATTTATAATATTATTAGCATTAGTTATTAAATAAAATGGAAGTATCACTCAGTTGTTATTGTTATCATTATTTAATACTTTATTGCACGCAAGAGCAAAAATTTACAAAATTCAGGAGAAGTAAAAATGCACAAAAGGCGAGTCTAAATAAAAATAAAGCTAAGCTAAATTTCTTCCAGCTAACTCAAAAAAATGAAGCCGTGAAAATAAAATGGAAGGCATCGTGGAAAAAAAACAAGTCTACTTAAAACAAATAAATATAAATACAATAATTAAGTACCTTAATAAGTACCTTAGTAAGTTGTCGCCTCTGTGGTCTAGCGGTTCGGGTGTTGGACTTGACTGCTTGAGGTCCAGGGTTCGAATCCCGGGTCGGTCAACAAAAATAAAATTGGATTTTTCCAATTTTCTAATTAAAAAAAAAAAGTTGGTCGGGATTGGAAATGTGCCCGGTTGGCGATAGGCTTGCCACCTATCATATTGTGGGACTTCGTGTCTTCGGCTAGTCGTGGGTGCCTTGGTTGTACCTCTGCCTACCTCTTCGGGGATATGGGCGTGAAGGAGATACTTTAATCAAGTACGTAAAAATAAAGCATTATTAAAATATCTTTGTAGGATAATATACACTGGTATATTAACGTACTGACGTTATTGTGTCAACGAAAAGCCTTCAATCTTATCTTAAAAGTAGGTAAAGAAGGGCTGGCTGTGTCCCGAATCTCTACAGGAATTTCATACTTCGCAGAGTATACTTCTATGAAAATTTCTCTTTTGACATCATTTGTCCTTGGATAAAATATAATTATTGATGATGATGGTGATTGTGATGAATTAAAATAAAAGGTAAAAGTCATAAAAGCTCCATGTTCGGTCTGATATACCCCATTCACGTACTCAGGCAAACATTCATTAAATAATGCCTACAGTCCATAGATAAAATAAAACCTACATGTAATGTAGCTAAGAATCATCTCGATCATGTAAGTTTTTTAAAACATAATCTGCATTCAAATAGGTCCATCTGTTCTGAAGCTATGTTGCCACAGACACACACACACAAACGCGCGCGCGCGCAGTGAGAGAGAAAAATAGACACACACACGCGCGTCAAACGCTTCTATGCCTTCTTTTCCTGTTAGGAGTCATTAATTTACTACGTAATAAACATCGACTACACATCCCACTAGACGCCTATTCTTTACAATTTTGCTTTGAAACAATTCTGGCAAATAGCTGAGGTACGGGGAAGCGAGGAACTGCTTTCTTATTGGCCCTTGCAATGACAACACGTCATATTCATAAACAGATATGTAAGGTTAGGGATGAGACATATTTAATACGAACAATATAATTTATCGATATGCCTTTTATTTTATGAAGTATTTATTTATATTATTAATCAGGCTTCCCAACAGTTGTTACAATAATCTAATTTACACATATTAAAAATAACAAATAACCAATTGCACAACATCTTACAGGTAAACACATAAAACTCACACATCTATTTTTTTACACTAACAATTAGTTATTATTGATAAATTAATATAACATTACTATATAAAAAAGTTCGATTTGATTAAAAAATAAAAATAAATGTTTATTTAATTAAAACATGCAAAATCATTCACATAACATTTTTTCTTGATTTTAACTTTTGAATCAGAAAAAAACATCAAAGTTACCACAATATTTTTTAACCATAAAATGGTAAAATGTTAAAAAAATAATTTCCAAAACAAGTCTACATCAAGCCATTGGCGCCTCTTTTCAGTTGAAATCACATTTAATTTACTTAACTTTTCATTGTAAGAATAACATTTAGCTGAAAGCTTGAGACAATAGTACAAATGGTTTACAATTTTTTTTTGTATTCTTTCCAATCTTAATGAATGGTTAGAAAAATGTGTTGAAAAATGTTTACTTCTAACAAAACTGTAATAAAGAACCTTCTTAGTGCTAACATTGCGAAATTCCTTACTGTTACGTATAATAAACCCCAAATTTTGAGCGCCTTATTGGTTACATTTTATATGTGTGGAATAAATGTCAATTTACTATCTCAAACTATACCGAAATCTTTAATAGAATCCACCTCAGATAAGACAATACCATTAATAGTGTAACAAGAAGAAATGGTGTTAGTTTTACGAGTAAATTTTATGCAATTTGTATCAAATTGAATTGTTTTTATTCATTCGAGTAATTCCCACCTGAACTACAGAATATCGTTGAAATACTGTAAACAAATTAGTTTTAAAATTGTCCCAGCCCTTTGAAAGTCTTGAATTTATATCACCCAGATAACCACCTAATGCACTTAAAAGAGTTCAATAAAATCGGCTCAACTATATATATATATATATATATTTATAGCCCTCTACCGCAGAAGTTCAGTTGTCCGGGTCCGCTGACTAAAATAGATCACCGGCTCCTCTGCCAGGCACCTCGTAACAGGCGAGCTCAGGTAAAACAGGTAATTGTCAACAAGATCACTGGTGATACAGTGGTGTGCAGCAACTTCCCTGGGTTCTTCCTGCCGCTATAATGACAGTGTCACATTCCGATTCGGAGGGTAAGGAAGCCAGCAGATTTGCACAATAGGCCTTACATTCCGACCATAGGACAGCAACGCACCTGTAACAACAATGGTGTCTATAGGTCATGATTATCTGTTACCATTAAGATAGCCGTTTGCTTGTTTGCTGACTTCTCACATAAAAAAAGAGTAATTATCCAGAGGCCAACTCAAATGTACACAGAGAAGAAGTTATTTATTGTTTCTGTCAGTGCTTAAATTTATCGATAAAATACATAAATACCTACATACAATACCGGTATCCTATTCAGGATAAGTAAATAAAAATATGGATAAAATAGATTTGCACATTAGTCCATCACTAGCTGTATGCAAACGAAAGTGCTAGCTTGAAAATCACATGTGTAAGAAAGGGATATAAACACGCATCGAACCGTGACTGACCAGTATATAATGAACTCCGATATATATCAAATAATTTAAAATGTAATTATGAATGTTATTATTTTTAATTAATCTACGGAAAGTTGTACTATCTTTCCGGTAATTTGAAGTCCGGCTTTTTTTTTTATCGTATCATTTAATTGAAGAAACAGTCATTTTATATCTATTTTTTTTACTTTTTATACAATAACGCGACAATATTTACAGGTCACAAACCTTGTCGATACTGTTAATATTTTTTTAAGTAATAAGCTACATTAGAACAATTACACTTATGTGTTGACACAACCGTGTTGCCTTATATGCGGTGTCTATTGGGATGTGTGGTCGATGGTAATAAATAACAGGTTTTCCCAGTGTTAATGTGTGCGATACTAAATGTGGAAGAAGTTAGGTAGGTTTGTAGGAAACCTGACCTGATCTCCGCTGACTCCGCAAGAGGTTTAGCCATGAAGATACGAAGTTATGTAGGCATGTATGTGCGTTAGTTTTCCCACTGTTCCTCCCGGGCTTGATTAAAGAATACAGGATAACTTCTTTCCTACCTAGCGCGTAACCGTCACATTAATAAACTTGGATTTAAATACTCCAAATTTCAACCTTGTAATTTAATCCTTAGTCTTTTACAGACCGTAATTTAGACCCTACTTTACTCTTAGCTTGGTCTAAGTTTTTAATGTTGTTTTTGATAAAAGAGTTTGAGGTTGTTTTTCACTAAAACCGCAATTATTCTATGTATTAGAGTATTGGGACAACTCGTCTTTTTTTACGTGTGGAAAATCCCCCGGATACCCGCCGCTCTGAGCCCGCAGCCCCGCATCGGAGGCGCATTGAAGGCGAAGGAACGGCCTTCTTGCACCCCCGGTTCACCTGCGCCGGAGCAGGCCTGAGTTGGGATCCTCCTCCGCGGTCTAGAAGATCGCTCCGCGGTCTTCTTTTGCGTCATTACATCTTCGCAAAAGGAGATGGACCTGTCACTGCGGAGCATGACTTTGATGATGCTCGGCGAGGTCCTCTCCTACGACCGCTGGAAGGGCACGCCGCTGTGATTCCCATATGTGACACACTCACCCAGCGTGTGAGATGGCCATATCTTCTGGCGCCCCCACTCGTGACAGGCGGGGATTGCCACCCGTTTTGCGACCTTGTGCAGATACGTCCCGAAGCATCCGTACCCAGAAAGCACCTCGGCAAGAAATCATGTCGGAACGTCAGCGACCCGAACCGCCGCTGCAGCCACCCTCGGAGGACCAGTCGGATAGCCTCCACCGTTGACTGCCCCGGGACGGATGGGGACAACTCACCTGCTTTGATATCATCTAACCTTACCTATATATTTCTGCTATAACGTCAGTTCTCGGCAATATCGTTTTACAGTTTTGAAGGGTAGAAGGTAGCCGATAAATTTTCTGACACAAGTACTTTAATATCCCAGTCTTGGGTGGGAAGGCAACCCTACCATAAGTTACCATACATTAGGTTTTGCCCGTTTAAGTTATTCTGACATAAAATTAGCCTTTAGTCGTCACGTACCTAGTCAATATTCTCTAGGGAAATTTACATATGGTTTTCTTAGTAATAACATGTAACACACTCTCTCATACATATCAAAGCTATATTTTTTAAACTACTCAACATTAAAAAAAACTTGAACAATTTGTAAAACGACAATAATAAAATGAACTAAACGTTAATGAATTATGCCCAATTCAAATTTTGCCTTTTACCTCTTTCCGACGGGAAACCCTTAACCCTCTACTGCATGAATTATGAAGGAAACGATAAAAAAAATATTTTATGGTTATTGAGCCTTTATTTACTGACAAGATTTACTATAGAAAGGAAATTAAAAAAAAAACGGTTACAGGAACTGAAAAAAAAATTAAGACCATATATGGGTTCGTATGCATTCAAACAAATTATAATCAAAAGTACTAATGACGTGTGTCGTTTGTACGGTACGGTCGAATTCCTGAGGATGCCTCGGTGTAGAGGCGAAACGTACGTCGAGTGCGATTTGGTGTTCTCTGTGGTGAGTGCTTCGACAAAGTTGGCGAAGGACGTGACAAGTGGTTTTGTTTCCCGTGTTCGGACTCTATTTGTGATCTGGTCGCGGAGGTGGGAGGTGGGAACTTTAGGTAGGGTTGTCACATGTAAAGAACGTGACAATTTATATTGTTTCCCGAGCTCTTCCTATATTCGTGTTCTGGTCGCGGAGGTGGGTGGTGGGAACGTCAGTTAGGCTTGTCACATTCTGTGTCGTTTGGAGGATTATTTGCCACAACGGTTACACTGCTTACGCGGAATTAGCAAAATAAAGGCTTATTTTACATCTTTTATAAAGAAATAATTTAAGCTTGTAGTATCTCGCACAATAGTTTCAGTATTTATCATGAAAATCTGATAAACAGTTCCGTTTGTCGTTGTAACATAGAAAAACCATACATTTTTTACATTTTGTGTAAGTTTTTTGACCGCAACATTGACATTTTTGTCGGTTTTTCATCCATTCCGGCATATGGTCTATTTTTCCGTTCTTACAGAGTTCAACGGCAGTTCTTGGTGTCTGACAGGCACTTTCCTTATTTTACTTGGACGATTGGTACTAGGTGTTCCTGGATTAGATGAAGCAGAACTTCCATGGCCAGTAAAACTTATAGGCGTTCCGTCTCTGCTTTGATTACAGGGACGTCCTCTTTTTCGAATACTTACTGCTTTACCTGATTTGCGTAAGTGTTCTGAAACTGCTTGCTTAAAATCAAATAAAGGCATGTAATTGTTTGGATTATTTCTGCGCCAAAGAATCCAAGCATTTACAATACACATATCTACCATGTGGAAAAATATTCGCTTATACCATTTTTTGGATCTCAAGTGAATTCTATAAAGACCCAGCATTGAGTCTAACAAATCAACTCCCCCCATATGTTGGTTATATACCTCAAATGCTTGAGGGCAAGTAATGTTCTTATACTGCTTTTCTTTTCTAAAATATCTCCGTTTTGTAGTGGTTGGTTCAGCACCTACGTAAGTTGAAAGCATATGCACCGGTTTATTATCAAACCAAGTAACTGCACTTACATTGACACCATCAATAGTAGCAACCTTTTCAATGAAAAATCCACGTTCCTTTTTTTTCAATTCCTTCTCCGGTGGCATATCTATATTTGGGACTCTGTTCAGGCGCACTGTACCTAGAGGCAATAGTCCGATCTGTGTAAGATACACCTGAAGTTTAGGGCTATTGAACCAATTATCAAAAAAGATTTTATGATTAACATGTCTTGGTACTGTTTCGGTGAGACGAGTCACTACATTGCCACTAACACCTAGATCTGGTGCACCTTCAGGTCGTGTATTACTTTGATCACCGGCAAAAATATCAAAGTCAACTGAAACCTGAAACTCCACTAAGAACTTGGTTCTTATACCCCCATTTATGAGGCTTTGCCGGGTTGTATTGCTTTAGGTCATGCCGATTTTTAGTAGGGATTATCTGTTCATCAACTGCAAGATACTCCTCTTTAGGTACTAGCAAAAGTTGCTGCCTAATGCTATCTAGAAGTGGGCGCACTTTGAACAACTTGTCATGTCCTAGACTACCATGCGGAATGTAATTATTGTTATCATTGAAGTGTAAATTTTTTTTTATTGTTTCAAATCTATTACATGTCATAGTTTCGTAAATTTGTGGTTGTCCTACAGATTTGTTCCAGTAATGTCGTGACGCAGGTAATTTCACTATGGACATGAAAATTATCATGCCAATAAACTGCTCTATTTCCTGTTTACTTATGTTAGCGGGTTTGTTTATGTTGTCTTGTACAGATTTCAAATTAGATTGATTGGTAATAGTTTCCAGCAAATCTTCAGAAAATAAAAACAAAAAATAATCTGCCGGTGTTTCAAGTTTTTCAATAAATGCTGGTAATTGTGCGATTCCAGTAAATTTGAAATTCTTTACATCATAAGCCTCTTTTTTTTTGTTTCCCATTTTATTACGGTAGGCTTATTTTTTTTGCCTTCCCTTTCTTTTGTGTGTTAATTTCTTCATCAGAAGAATCGCTGTCAGTTTCGGGGATAACAACAGACCTTCTGTGACGTTGGTATTGTCTAGGAGGAACATATTCACTGTCGGAATCGGAAGTTGAGGCATCATCACTTATCATACCATCTCCAGGTAAGCGATTAACGTGTTTATAAGAACCATAAAAGCGAGCAGGATCCATTCTGCAACCAAGGAAAAGCCATGCTATGC
>NJDC01007667.1:85693-100459 GCA_002245475.1 Calephelis virginiensis
TATAATACATTTTTCTTTTAATAAATTATTTGTTTTTTTAATTCCGATTAATTAGTTTGTATTTTTTTTGACCTGACCTATGTATTTTAATACGCTTTCATTATTTTTTGTATGTGAGAGTTCAGTGAACATTCACACAACTCATCTGATGTAAGAGATAACTGTGGACTATAGACAGCATAGATGTCATAGTTGCGTCGCTGTCCTATGGCTGGGATATCAGGCCTTTTGTGCAAATATCGTGTATTCTACCCTATCTACCGGAACGTGACAGTATTCCAGCGTTAAGAACAGGCAAGGTTGAAGAACCTCTCCCGGGCAAGTTGCTTAACAGCAACATACAAATTGTGGAATTTTTGTACGTATGATTTTGACATATTATGTACAGTGGCACTATTTAAATCATGCGCTTCGGCTTTATTCATCAAGCTTCGGAAATCCGAATGTATTTTAAAGATATCTTTGTAGAGTTGTTATTACACATAATTAATCATTTCGCTTAAATTTAGATTAGGTCAGTCAATTTAAAAATAAAAGTATAAAGTGTAAAAAGTACTGTGAATAATTGCAAAATCATACTTATTTTTATTTATTAAGTTGATTGTTAAGTTTAGCAAAACCGCCAAAAGCTGTATATTATGTAAATAAAATAGGAGGTGTATTTGGAATGTTAAAAAACAGGTTTTACTACATGCACATGAATGTATATACGGTACATATACAAAATAATATTTTTTTTAATTTTTGCCTCTATGTCGGTTTGTTGGTTCCGGCTCATTTCTGCAGAGGCTGGACCGATCATAACTGGACTTTAAGTGGAAGGTATCTGTTGTATAGAGTAGTAACTTGGGCTATATAACAAAATATATATTAATTAAATACACCAAACAATATTTTGGTAAATTCCACGCGGACGAAGTCGCGGGCACAATTAGAGTTTTTTAAACGGCTGAGTTGAATGGTTTTATGGAAGAAGATATATAAGATAATCAAAAAAAAAATTAAAAAAAAGTAATGGCTTTCTGCAAACGTCAGTCTCCTACTTATATGGTAGGCAGTCCGTCAGTCGAAGAAGTGTAAAAACTGACAGCAAAACCTACCGTGGATTGGTAGTTTTACGAGATATGCGTGATTTTTTTTTTGCAATCAGTGATTAAAAGTATTTGAGAATTACTACGGGAGGTCTTCTCATGAAATACGATTTTATACGGGATCTCCCTGCTTAGTGACTACAGGGGAGAAAATGGTAAAACATTTAGAAAAAATTGGGTGCTTTCATAGGTAGGTAAAAGGTTAGATGATGTTATGTGTGTTCCACTGGAATACTTAGGCTCATGCATATGTTTAGTGTAACCAACTTCCCACCACACAGCATAACAGCAGCGGCCAGCTATCACTTATGTATATCTTGGCAGCAGGAGTAGACGGTAGAGGTAGCCGGGAAGAAACTTAGCAGAGTTCCAACACGAAAGTCACGATATTAGTTTCAATTGGAATACGTGCGCCTCTTATGAGTTGTCTGATAGATATATAATCTTCAAAGAAAGCATATTGAAAATAACTTACTACTTAAATGTTTTGTTCTTGTTCTGATATTTATTTTGTTGTATTATTTGTAACTCAAACAACGTTTTGTTCATGAGTTTTGTAGACATTCAAAATACAACTTTATCAAAACAATGTCTAAAACATTATTCATTCATCTTTTATACGCAACGACGTAACACTGAATTTCGTTGGAAGAGATGTTTCCCAAGATACAAATGCCATTATTTAATATTCTGTAAATTGTATTAAAGAAGGAACAAGTACGGTTATTGTTAAGGAGACGAAGGGGAAGGTTAAGTTATAAACTGTAGCAGAAATATTTGGTCGGTAAATTGAATCCCTAGATTTTTGGCAGATTTCACTCTGTGTTAGTACGAGTCGCTGAATTGAATATACCACATGCCTTTCTTAAAATAGAGGTCAGTAATAATAACACCACTGGTGGTAAAGTGCTGTGCCGCTTGCCCGGGTAGGGATCTATCACCTTACCTATTCTTGCCGTCATTGACTTGTTTAGGTTTCAGTCTAAAGGGTAGGGTAGCCGGTAGACTTGCACAATAGGCATAATATCCGAGCCATAGGACTGCGACGCAACTATGACATCTATGGTGTCTATAGTCCACCGTTATCTCTTTCCGTCAGATGAGTTGTGTGAATGGTAACTGAGCTCTCACATAAGAAAAGTCAATGAAAATGTATTAAAAATACACACATCAGGTTATGTTATGGCTAAAGATATATACTTATTTTTTTATTTTATTCACTCAGGCGTTACTTTGCGGAAATCCATTATAAAAAATGTAAAATAAGTCTTTATTTTGCTGAAGCAGTGTAACTGTTGTGGCAAATAATCCTCCAAACGACACAGAGTGTGACAAGCCTAACTGACGTTCCCACCGCCCACCTCCGTGACCAGAACACGAATAGAGTCCGAAAACGGGAAACAGAACAACTTGTCACGTCCTTCGCCAACTTTGTCGAAGAACTCACCACAGAGAACACCAAATCGCACTCGAAAGGCATCCTCAGAAAATCGAAAGTACCGTACAAACGACAACACACGAGAACACGAGACGGGGTGGTAGGTGGGAACGTCAGTTAGGCTTGTCACATTCTGTGTCGTTTGGAGGATTATTTGCTATAACTGTTACACTGCTTAAGCGGAATTAGCGAAATAAAGGCTTATTTTATATTTGATATAATAAGTTGCCAAATAAAAAAAAGACAAGCAAATTAAATTTAAATTTTTAAAAAAACCTAAATAATATTATTAAAAGAAAAATGTTATTATACGTTAAACGATTACATACTCGTACTAGATCATTTTGAATGATTGTGAAATCTTAAATGGATCGGTCCGCTCCGATGTGCACACCCTAAAAGGGCTAATGTGGCTGTCAATTATTATCATATTTATTACATGTATTTGTATCTTTGTGATACAAATACATGTAATAACTACATCTATGAACAAAACTGTAGAAAAATTAATTCTGTGAATGAATGAAAATGAAGATAATTTATAAAAGTAGTCGACTGAAAAGGATTATTTTATATTATCAATTCATTAATTAAAATATTTTAGTGATTGACATGTTTACAATAATATGTAATATATATTTTTATTTGATTTAATTTAATAATGACACCCGCTCAGGCTCATTTTTGGTGCAAAGACTCGCGCTGGCCATCCAACGTGGTAATGCCGCTAGTGTCATGGGTACTTTTGCACCGGGAATGCTTCGGGGTGGCTTATTTGAATAATTATTTGTTAGTTTTATAGATAACAGTATAATTTAATAATATTATTTTTGTATTGTTTGCTATTATGTTTTGACGTCGACAAGTGTACAAGTGTAACTTTGGCGAATAAATATTATTTAATTTGATTTGATATGATTCATTATGTCTGTTAGTATTTTGACATGGATTACCGCTGAATCTGCTGAAATGGTCCTAACGAAATTCAGCTGGTAGGTTTTGCTTACTTTATGTTGCGAGAAAAGTTTTAGGAAACTTTTTATCCCTGTCACTAACCGGTTTCTCGAAGGAGAGGGGTAAAAGTCAAAATGAAAATTGCTACATCGTATAAAAGAAAACGAAAGAATAAAAAAAAATGTGTGTGCGATTCACACACGATAGAAGTGAAACTTCAGTAAATCGACAAAAGAATGAGATGAATATATATTTGTGTCTCTTACCTGCAAAAGAATGAGATAAATATATATTTGTGTCTCTTACCTGTCGTTTTTCCGTTGCACCCGATTTGAAATCACAACGATTCTAAAGAGGTTTCACTTCAAAAAATCATTTGTTAACAAACTAAAAACTTGCTACACATAAATAATAAAAAAATCAACTAGAGATCTAATCTAACTCTAAACATAAGAAACTTAAATAAACATACAAAAAATTGATAAAGAGAACGAGTGTGGTAGCATGAGTATAACAAAGTCGCTTCCTCTGTCCCTGTGTCTCTTCGTATGCGGTTTATTTAATAGATAAAGTGATTAAAAAGGAAGGTTTATATGCATATTTTATACCAGTTCGAAACCGGGCGGGGTTCATTTATAGGGTTTTTAAACTGTTGTAAACACAGGTTATAAGGCTCTACATCACGCAAATTTTTATGGGCGCTCTTTTTCTGTGAAAGCTGTTAAGTTATAGAATAGTTTAACAACTAATATAAGACTCGTACAATCTTTGACTACTTTTAAAACTTTAGTAAAAGTACATTATTTGAAAAGTCAAAGTTGTGTTTGTGATAATTGATGTGGTATTTACTTCCATTTAAATTATGTAACATTGTTATATGTTAATTTGAAATGGTGTATTTTATTTATTTTACTTTTACATTTAGACCATTTTTGTTTTTGTTTTTCTCCTTACTGTTACTATTAATATTTTAATCATATGTTATAGTTTTTGTATGTTTAATCTCTTTACCTACTGAACCTATGTTTATATAATCTCCTCAGATAAAAATATTGTCTGATAGAGATCACTTTGTTTAACGATAAGACCGCCTTTTGTGTACTGTAAACTATAATAATATGCTCTTGTTAATACTTAATTGCACCATTTTGTAGTACGTATAATTGTGCACAATAATTAATTCATTCACTCATAAACATTGGTTTGCATCCGTCTGAACCGTAGATTTAATCCAAATTTGATAATAATTGGAAGATGAAATCATAGTTTCCAAGAACGTCACTTTTTTGGCGTGTTTGCAACCGTCTGAAACGTCATTAACGCGTAGTCTATTTTATTTTTTTATTTATAAAATGTGCTTCACAAATTGTCCAGGTTTTATGATGTCATAAGTTTTGTAGTTTAAAAATATAGTCATAACATGTGTATAAGTGTGAATTACAAATGAAGATAATATTATTGTAAAGAACAGCTTATGTAGATTTAGACCTTTCTTTAACCCAGTGGATTATTTTGTAAACTTTTCCCCTGAACGGGTCACATCTAATCACGTCACGCTGGTCACACACTTAGTTTTCGTAGGTTCAGACTACATGTAGGCGAAGTATGTTTCTTATAACTAGTGTTAGTAATTATAAGTGTATTACTTACTAGCTGCTGCCCGCGGCGTTGCCTGTGTTGTACCACAGGAACATTGTTTCTACAAAATGGTCGCTTGCGCGCGGTCGCAACTCGCACAATTCTACGGGCGAGCGACCCCTGCCGTGGTTACCGCCAACAACCGCGGTCGCTGCGGGTGTAAAACGCGTCGTTAAATGTTTTTTTTAATGATATTGGAAGGTAAACAAGCAGACGGATTTCCTGATGGTAAGAAATTCACGTAGCCTAGAGACACCAAAGGTGGTAATAGTGCGCTGCCAACCTGGGGCCGGGATGTTAGGCCTCGAGCAAAAGTAAGTTTACCGGCTACCCTACCCTCCGAACCGGAACACGTCATGACATTGTAGCGGCAGGATTAGGTAAGGCTGTGGTACCAATCCATTTGAGTCGCTGCGAAACTCTACCACCTAGTCAGATGTCACGGTGTTAGTGATGCTAAGCCTATGCTCGCCTTTTACGAGCAGCCTGGCAGGAAAGCAGATGGTCTATTCTGCAAAGGAGCCCGGACCAACACTGGGAATCTTACTTTTGCATATACATCTACATTCTACAGAACCTGCAACCGCCGCGACCTCGGGTAAAAAACAGCGCCGTGAGTTTTTAGTCTAACAGTTTTGACTCGGAGATGATGAATTAGTCAGTCCGGACATTCTATTTTATATTGGATTATGGATTATCTTATGTTTAATATTGGTTTGTAATAATTAATAAAATGAATATTTATTTCAGTTATTTTTGAAATAGTATAATCGCTAGTACTGATATTGTTTAATTAAATATCTTGAATCCTATGTTGACCTGTAGAACAAGTATCCATGAAATAATATAAATATTAATATGACAACCATTTTTGTCTTCTTAGAAACTTCGTCTCTGTGGTCTAGCGGTTCAGGTGTTGGATTTGACTGCATGAGGTTCCGGGTTCGAATCCCGGGTCGGGCAACAAAAAGAAAATTAGGTTTTCCAATTTTCTAATAAAAAAAATGTTGCTCGGCATTGGATATGTACCCGGTTGACGATAGGCTTGCCACCTATCACATTGTGAGACTTAGTGTCTTCGGCTAGTTGTTTGGTAACCTGGTTTTGCCTCTGCCTACTTCTTCGGTGATATGGGCGTGAAGATACGTTTTAAAAAATAATTAAATTAGCCTCTGACTTCTATACTAGTTAAAACTGTGTTGCAAAAGCCAGAAACCACCTTCAACTTTACAATAAGGTTGGTAGAGCAGTCACTCCATATTAAAGCAGTAAATATAACTTGACACACTAAGTTTGTTTTATTAAAAGCAGAAAGCAAACTTGTTTGCTTTCTGCTTTTAATAAAATCTGCTTCTTGTTATATATGCGTATATTGTTATTGGTTGCTGATTAGTTTGGCTATAATATAAACATAATGAAGGTTTATTCCAATACCCAATTCTACACCCACAAATTTCCAAGCTTGGATTTGTTACATGGTTGGAAAGGGTTTTCAGTCTCCGAAATCAGCGTTTCTATCGTAGGGAAAATTAATGTGGGAGCTAAATAGATCTACAAGAATTTTAACTTGTAGATCTATTTTGAGTGCGCAACACTCTCTACCTACCCTGGAAAGGATTTGGGGAGGCGACTTGTATGTTTGTTATATATGGGGTATTACTTGTATTCACACCGTACTTAAGATTAGCATAATGTAAAATAAAATATTTTTTTTTGATAAGAAACAAAAGATGGGTAACTTTTTTAACTGATAGTTCTAGATATTGATCAAACAAACGAACGAAGTAATTTTATATAGTTCTTAGTGGTAAGTGATATAATGTACGCTACCTATAGACACCAATTACGCTAATGGTGCGATGGTAACTTTTACTCGAGGCCTAACATCGCGGCCTTAGTTGGCAACGCACCATTACCACCTTTGGTCGGCGTGAATTTCTTATCTTCAGGAAAACCGTTTACTTGTTTGCCTTTCAATATAATAAAAATATAAAATAAAAATGGTTACGTAGTGAAGGAATGGTGAATAGGATAGAATGTGAAAGTGCGAAAGTAACTTTTCCAGTTAATTGACTCTTGAAAACTGAATATGTCTATGATAAGCACTGACGTTACAGGGACAGGAATAGGTTAAAAAATGATACTAATCTGGCAGAGCCGTTGCTAAACACTACCACTTACTTTAGTCACGGTGGTAGTGACCTTACCCTATGCTACTCTTCCTGCCTGGTGGGTTGATTTCAGAGTTATTAGAGTTCAGACCAACACAACAAATCAAAGGACCCACCGCCTTGACTGGTTCCCTCTTTACCAGAGAGGGGGTTATTGAGGAGCAGCGGTCCTGGTCTAACTGTCATCTCTAGCCCCGGGTAATCAATGCTCCCGTCTCGTCAAGGCATGACCCATTGGGGGAGAGTCTTTGTGTTATCTTTACCAATTTCATTCTCAGAAGTAATTTATTATTCACGACATTAAATAAGATACTAATTACTTTTCCAAGGAAACCAGTATTGAACTATTAATCAATTAAGTTATTTAGTGTTCATAGGAAAATCCATTAAGATAGAATATCACTGGACAAAGAAAAAAGGATCTTCACGCTTGTTAGCCCGAAGTAGTAAGCAGAGGCACAACCAAGACATTGACCACCTGTGAAGATCCAAAAGTGATAGGCCGTGTTAGTCCGGGCTCCTTTGCACGATAGACCATCTGCCTTTCTGCCATATTTCAACAATTTATACTAAAATAGTGGTCGCCCATTGGTTGAAATTCGACCAAAATCAATTGTAAAATCTTGTTGATAAGAACGCCATCTTCATTTCTTAAGACGAACTACTTTGTTTCCAAACCTTTTAGTGCACCATCTGTGATACTTTATCGTTATCATCAATAAAGTTTGTGTGTGTCAAATGCATGATAGTGTGGGTAATGTTTTATTTATTGATTTAATGTACTTTATTAGCATTATTATTGAAAAATATTAACGTTTTGCACTTCTCCTACATTTACAGTTTACGTTTTATGCTCCTGCGGCCGCGCAATTTTCATGAAAAGGGGTCCAAACTTTTGGCATCACATATTAATAAACAAAAATTATAGAGGAAATCACATCACATAAATTATAGAGGAAGCTAAGATCTATCTAGATCAAGTTAGATTTTAAACATAAATCCCTCGAGGGTTAATAGTAACAATTTTTTAAACCTTATTAACTAAATTGTAATTGTGAATGAATGACAAATAATTGCCTATTGTCCATGATCCTCTTTGGAAACTCATTAATATTTTCTGTAAACAAACGGACGCCTCTACATTGGTTATGATATAATCAATAGCTATTTGGATTTCGGTTCACAAACACCGTTATTCATAATCGTGCAAACAGAAAACCCGTATATATGTCAGACAAGAGTTATTTAACGCGAAATGACTCAGTTTTTCTATTTCGAAGTGAGTGGGATTAAGTTTTTTAGCTTACTAAAATATAAAGGTTATTGCGTTGCGTTTTTGGTATTCTTGCTGCCATGTAATATTGGTAAACTCCGTCGACAAAAAGGTGTCATCAATTTAACACGTCTCTGACTGTGTATCTGTCTGAGACATTATAACTACTGAAGGAACAAACAGATTTCGATGTTGATTTTGTTTTGAAAGCTAACTTGATTGAAATTGTTCTTAGCTGTACTACGATGGGTTTTCACGAGGGTTTTGTTGAATATTTTTAATTTGATGTTTTTTTATTTTGATTTAAATAAGATTGGTCGCCTCTGTGGCCTAGAGGTTCAGTTGTTAGACTTGAACGCACGAGGTCCCAGGTTCGAATCTCGGGTCGAGCAACAAAAAGAAAATTGGGTTTTTCCAATTTTCTAATAAATATAAACGTTGGATATATGCCCGGTTGGCGATAGGCTTGCCACCTATCACATTGTGGGACTTAGTATCTTCGGCTAGTCGTGGGTGCCCTGGTTGTGCCTCTGTCTAGCTCTTCAAGCGTGCAGAGGTAGGCAGACTACCTGCACGGGAATATGGCCGTGAAGCCACTTTTTCTTTTTTTTTTTAAGAATACGTCAACCTGAACGTGCGCAGAGTTATGTTCGGAAAAATATAATGTATTTTAGGTTAGTGATCCCTTAAATGGAGAAGAGGTTTCACCGTTATCATTTCGCAAACTTACTCGTATTTACATTTACAAAATATACCCTTAAAGTTGGTCAACAAATCATATTAGGGACAGTTTTAGGACAAAACATATCTAAAATATAATACTCTTGAACCCTAACATGTAAACAGACATATCCCAAAAACTACATATACAAAATCAACTAATTAATTGTCATTCTAATTCTTGTTTGAATATTAAAGATGTTCAAGACGGTTCTAAACACGACTCGCCCGGAAAGAAAACTTCGTTGCCGTCTTCCAATTAAAAGTTAACAAAAAAAATATTTCCATTATTTGAAAAGGTTGGGAATCTCTGCTCTGTTAACCGTTCTGTAATATATAAAATAACATTTCTAGGCTACTCATTTGTCGTAATTTTAAAGCAAACGTAAGCTAAATACTACGAAAATATAAACTAAATCAACTGTCAATTACTTTTCATCTTACAGCCAAGCTATTAAAATTTTATTTGGCAGTAAACTAGAAACGACAGCGTTCTCCACATGTGAAGTTTTATGGCCACACATTGAATCATAATTAAAACATAATAAAAACTTAAACCAGCTATGTATCTTTATTAATCCTAATGTTAAAAAAATATTTAGCCTAGATTAATGGGGTGCTTCTAAAACCACAACATTATTTTGTTTGTTTGTCGGTTATTATGGTAATTTATATCCTACGTAAACAAGTGTGTGATAGTCTGTCTATCCACAATATCAATCTCTATTCAAGTAGGTATACATTTATTCTTTCTGCGTGCCGTTCAACGTTTACAGAACAATGGAGAATACCATAATATATGAGATGACTAAAGGATAGTTCATACTGTAGCTTGTCGGATCGTTGCTCATAGCGTCGCAAAGAACAGTCAGACGGTCCGGGCTGCATAGTATCAACCCATTTTTGTTGCTGAGTACCAAAGAGTAAAGTAAAAAAGAAGGACAACTCTTCTTTAAAATTGACAAGCATGGAAATTGGAGGCCGTTGTTCCATACAAAACGTAGGAAAACGATCTAGGCGGACTACTGTGTTGCGATACGCCTTGATAAGTTATTGGCGATGGCTTCGCTACCATCCGCAACTATGTTAACAGAAATGAAAAACAAACAAACAGTCAAACAAAGGGGAATCCTAGTGATATCTAGAATTAGATAATAAAATGTTAACAAAATAACAAAAAAAAGTGTCTTCACGCCCATATCCCCGAAGAGGTAGGCAGAGGTACAACCAAGGCACCCACGACTAGCCGAAGACACTAAATCCCACAATGTGATAGGTGGCAAGCCTATCGCCAACCGGGCACATTTCCAATCAAGACCAACATTTTTTTATTAGAAAATTTGGAAAAACCCAATTTTGTTTGTGTTGGCCGACCCGGGATTCGAACCCGGGACCTCAGGCAGTCAAGTCCAACACCCGGACCGCTAGACTACAGAGGCGACTAACAAAATAACACTACATTAAAATAAAGTCTAAGTGTCTGTACATTTCACATAAGTTTCTGTTGGCGTAAAATAATATGTGGACGTGGGATTCGAAATTAACTGCTGCTTTTGGCCTCGGTGGTTGTATAAATATAAATATATATGTCGATGGCCTCTGGCACCAGGAACAGCAATCGGAAGTGAGCAGTTGGGAAAACGGCCGTAAAAGAAATTCGCCACGGTTCACACGGTTCTCCACCACCGAGCAGCAGACACCACATAGCAGTTTTTTTGTTCACTTCATTTCATTTAGGCCATGTTCAGGGATAGTAAAATACTATTCGTTCTTTATTTTTTTTAGTTTCTCGTGCCAAATTTAGAACAAGAATCAAAGCAGAATGAATCAAGAATATTTCATAGAATATCTCATTTTAATACCAGCCAGTGTAGTAACAAACTACAAAGGCAATGAAAAAGTATGAAGTAAAATAAATGCGGCCCGTCCAAGTGTGCGCTATCCATAAGAGAACAATCTTAAAAATACTTTTTTTGGAGTAGAATTAATGTGTGCCGATTGTTTAGTCCAGCGATTCTGTGTTTGAGGTATCTCCATGAAGTCCCGGGTTTGATTCGGGTCGGACAAATCAAATTGCATCTTAAAATTTTTCTAATACAACAACGTTGCCCGGAGTGCCTGGTTAGTGATAGTTTTACCATTTTTCACAATTGGGACTTAGGCTAGTCGTGAGTGCCCTGGTGGTACCCCTGACTGCATTTAAGAGGATGCAGGTGTGGAAATACTGAATGTTGACTTTAACAGCCAACGCTTACAACTTTTCCGAATAAAAGCTAAAATTTATTAGTGCGACGCTGACGGCAGAGTTTAGTTTGTCTTTATACATATTTCATATATATGCGGCGTCAAACTTGACTTCTTGAGGTCCCGAGTTTGATCCCCGGGACGGGCAACAAAAAATATTAGAAATTGTATAATTTCAGTTTTCTAATAAAAATAATGTTGCCTGGGATTGGATATGTGTCTGGTTGGCGATATGCTTGTCACCTATCACATTGTGGGACTTAGTATCTTCAGCTAATCGTGGGTGTCCCGGTTGTGCCTCTACCTACTCTATGAGGGCGTGAAGATATTGTTATGCATACATATAAGAACTGTATACCTATATATTTATCAAAGAGCTTTTTGAAGACCAACAAACTACAATATGGGTAAATCGAAGACAAAATAAAATAAAAGTATGATGTTTGAACTCTAAAAAATAGACGTATACTAAAGACTACATAAAGATAAACTAAATCAAGTGTCAATTACATTTCACCTTACAGCCCAGCTATTCAAGTTTTATTGGGCAGTAAACTGGAAAGGACAGCGTCCTTCAAATGCGACTTAATGGCCCCAAACTGCGTTGTTAAGCTCTATGTCCGCTTTATAACTTAAGGCGAATCCTGAGAAATCGGTCTCTGTTGTTATCCATATTATTTACAAAAATAAGCTCAAGCGCAAAGCATATTATTGACTGAAGATTGAACTTTTGATTTATACAAAAAATGTTCCATTTAAAAAAATATAATCATTCAACTTGTTTCAATTGTTTAACTTTGTGTTAGATAATTGAAACAGGTTGAAGAATTTTATTTCGACGTTTGTGTCAAACGTATGTACGTTGTTCTGCTATTTTTTTTAATGCGACTTTAATAAAAAAATTGGGGTTAGTCACCCTTATCATTTAGGGATATAAAAAAATGGATAGTAGCCGATTCTCAGACCTACTTCATACATAAAATTTGGTGAAAATTGGTAAAGCCGTTTCGGAGGAGTACGGTACCTAAAATTGTGACATCAGAATTTTATATATAAGATATTTAATATGTGGTGATTATGTAGTCATTTAAACTTGAAAGAGTGTGTTGGTGTTAAAATGCGAAAGGGCATGCTCCGCTGGTTCGGCCATGTGGAAAGAATGACATATGAAAGATTAACAAAGCAGATATACAATGTGAATGTGGATGAATGTAGGTACCCAGGGCCACCAAGGCTGACATTCCACGATCAGATCACTCGGATATTATCCGAGGGTGGTATCAAGTGTCTCTTAAACCGGCGTGTTTGTATGAAAAGGGTAATGAATGTGAAAGAAGCTAGACAGGTTTGTCAGGATCGTGAGGTCTGGCACTCGATATTCTCTGTCTACACCGTAAGGGACATGGCGTGAAGATATGTATGTATGTATGTAAAACTGACCGTTGAAATTTTAAGAGCTTATACAAACATCCATTTTTACGTTTTATTGCTCCTGTGTCAACATTTTTATATAGCAACTGTAGCAACATGGTGAGAGGGATGGAAAAAAATGTTATCATACTCTTTAATATTTCTGCTTCTAAAACGTTAATACTAATTATTAGTAAGTACGGTGTTACTGATATGTTTTAAAAACTGTTTTAAAAAATGTGAATATCTTTTTGTATTTCTTATAGATCATAAATAAAACCATCTTAACCCGACTAAGAAACCGAATTTTGAAACATATTAATATATAGACCCTAAAAAAATTAAGCACTTTTTGGGCAGTCATGGAATAGCTGCGGATAAAACGTTTTAATTTAAAATATGATTTTAAACTCATGCATAAAAACAAATTTTTGCATTCAGGAAACTACATACTAATGAATGTAATTTCATAATATTTATCATAATATTAATACGTGAAGCAAAAACTTTGGACCGCTTTTTACGAAACTTGCGCTGACGGAGGAATATGAAATTTGGCGCACTTATAGTTTATGTGTGGGAGAAGTGCAGCACGCTTATATTTTATAATGATAATGTTTATAAAGTGCATTCATTCAAAAAATAAAACATTACACTTACTACCATGCGTTTGACACACAAACAAAAATATTGATGGTAACGATAAAAGATCACAGATGGCGCACGAAAGATGGCCTTCTTATCAATAAGATTTTTAAATTTGTAATGGCCGAATTTCGACCAATGGGCGACCACTAGTAGATATAAATCCGTCCTTGTGTTTGTCCTGGTTCAAGTCATAGGGCAATATTAACATTAGCGTGAATTTCCACCAGCATTTGAGTTAATACACAAATCTAAATCCTACCTACGCACTACTAACTACACGCAGTTGTCTACAACTGCGTGTAGTTAGTAGTAGGATTTGTAAATTGAAAATAGTAACAGCTAGAAATCTGTAAGAATAAATAAAAAAAGTATAATCAATAAAAATAAACAAAATACAAGCTGTTTAATATTAATAATGTAATTGTCCGATTGAAATCGCTTTTGAAATTACATCGAATTTCCTTGAAAATTACTTTCCTCATTGTTTAGACCTTTTTTTAACTTTTGTTTTATGAAAATGGAAGGCAAACAAGCAGACGGATTTCCAAATGGTAAGAAATTCATGCCGCCTAGAGACACCAAAGGTAGAAATGGTGCGTTGCCAACCTGAGGCCGGGATCTTAGGCCTAGAGCAAAAATAAGTTTACCGGCTACCTTACCCTCCAAACCGGAACACGTCATGACGTTATGGCGGCAGAAATAGGAAAGGCGGTGGTACCAATCCGAACGAGTCGCTGCGAAACTCTACCACCTAGAAGGATGTCGCGGTGTTAGAGACGGTAAGCCTATGCTCGCCTTTTACGAGCTGCCTGGCAGGAAGGCAGATGGTCTATTCTGCAAAAGAGCCCGGACCAACACGGACTAATAAATCTACATGTTTTAAGTGATAAGACAGCAAACAAGCACACGGCTCTCCTGATGTCAAAAGACAAACGGAGCTCATAGACACCATAGATGTTGTAGGTGCGTCGCTATCCTGTTGCCAAGGTATTAGGCCAATTGTATTCAATCAGTCTATGCGCCCGTTTGGCGATAGGCTTGCCACCTGTCTCATTGTAGGACTTAGTGTCTTAGGCTAGTCGTGGGTGCCCTGGTTGTACCTCTGCTTACCTCTTCTCGGAGGAAGATACTTTACCTTTGTTCACCTCTAATTGAGAGCTGCCAAATAGACCAACTAAG
>NJDC01007667.1:101942-140669 GCA_002245475.1 Calephelis virginiensis
ACTCATTTGAACACATCTATAATTGTCGGGACGACGTCACGGTGAGATACAGTCCAAGGGCTTGCAGTATTCACGTCTCTGTCGATCGTTATCGAATATGGCGATCCGGTATTTAATTTAAACGGCATTAGAGAAACGCTGACGTAAATTGATAAAAATCTATCGACAGAGATGATCGCTAAAACAACGTATTTCTACTTGTTTGTTTGGCAATTATCCGAAATTTAGGGCAGACAGTTGGTATTTGAGTATTTTTAGATAATGACTCCCGCTAGTAAAAACAAAGGGTTAGAACAATGTTTTATGTTATAAATAATAAATTTCTATCAACAGCTGCCGGACTTTGAAAACAGGAGATTATATATGTTGGACTTCTTTATATTTTTATGTACTGTAATCAATTTTTTCGTAACTTCTGAGCCGATTTTAAAAACTAATTTTATATTTGAAAGAGCGTACTTCCGAGGTGGTCTAATTTCGACCAAGTCAGGATCTGATAATGGAATCCCAGGAAAGATGAGGAAAATAATTAATTTTTGTGTTAGTATAATTATCACTGGTGGTCGCCAGTTGGTCGAAATTCGACCATAATACATTTTTATATCTTGTGGATAAGAACGCCGTCTTCATTTCACAAGAGCAACTACCTACTTTGCTTCCAAACTTTTTAGTGCGCCATCTATGATCTTTTATCGTTATTATCATCATATTTGTTTGAGTGTGTCAAATGCATAGTAGTGTGGGTAATGTTTTATTTATCGATTTAATGTACTTTATAAGCATTGTTATTGAAAAATATTAGCGTTCTGCTTTTTTCCTACACATAAACTATAAGTGTGCCAAATTTTATGGTCCTCCGTCCGCGCAATTTTCGTAAAAAGGGGTCCAAAGTTTTTGCTTCACATATTAATAAATGTTTGAAATTTGAGCTACAGACGGTTCAAAATGTATGTTTTAATATATATACAAGTTTATTTGTATACAAATTGCTTAAATTACTACATAGTATGAAACAAAATCGCTTCCTCTGTCCCTATGTCCCTTTGTATATGTATATATCTTTCAAACTACGCAACGGATTTTGATGCGGTTTTTTTTTAATAGACAAAGTGTTTGAAGAGGAAGGTATATATGTACATTTTGATGATCCCCAAATAAGTACGCATTTTCCTAGAAGGTACCTAAGTTATATTCATTTTGAAAATACCACCTTTGGTAACTAGTTCCACAAAATATTGCACGGGGTAAAAAAATTTCTTCGGAATCGCACTTAAGTAGATCGCCACGCGTCAAGTGGGTATGATACCTGAAACTCTGATGCTATGTCTGAAGATGAAGGTGATTAGCGGCAGGAATCAAAACTAAACAACTCCTCAGAGCATTCCCCATGATAGATGCGATAGAAAACACTGAGGGACCCAACGCCAAAGAATCAAGCCGATTTGTAATTTCCCGGTCATTGACAATTCTAGTTCTATCTTGGACGCGGTCAAAAGGAAATGATCGTAAATTTATCTTAAATTTTTACCCGTAATTTTTCCCTCGTGTTGGTCCGGGCTCCTTTGCACAATAGACTATCTGCCTTCCTGCCAGGTAGCTCGTAAAAGGCGAGCATAGTCTTACCGTCATTAAAGCCGTGACATTCTACAAGGTGGTAGAGTTTTGTAGAGACCTGCCCGGATTGTTACCTTACCTATTCCTGCCGCCATAACATCAGTGCTTGCCGTTGTCGTGTTCCGGTTAAGAGGGTGATGTAGCCGGTAAACTTGCTTTTGCTCGAGGCCTAACATTCTAAGGTTGTCAACGCACCATTACCACTTTTAGTATCTCTTGACGGTGTTAAATTCGTCTGCATGTTTGCCTACCAATAAGTATCTATAAAGTAATAAATTGCCCCGAATTGAGACCTACTAATAAATATAAATTGGACATTATTATTAGCCCCATTAGTCAACTGCGCCACAAAGTTTTATTACCCCTGATGCTATAAAGCAATATCATTTTGATATCTAACTTTCATGACTGTCACACCTGTGACAAGGTTGTATAAGTCTTATAACAATTAATTAAGGCGCAGCACTCTAAAATACAGACTACCATTTCGTTAACTCTACGTCTAAGTACACTAAAATTAAGCGCAGTAAAACTACAAAACCCGACTCAGTAAAAGTATAAAACAAAAAATTCGATCACAGAGAATACGATCACTCAGTGCGTGTGCGTGCATGTTTGTGTGTGTGTGTGTGTGTGTGTGTGTGTGTGTGTGTGAGTGCGTGCTTGCATGCGTGCGTGCGTGTGTGTGGGTATATCGTTGTTCTTCTTTTTTACTTTTAAGCACATTGTGTTGAAACCTAACAGTTAAACCTTACGACTAGTGCTGGTACATCTGCGTCAGTGTGCTGATGGAGCTCAAAGATAGGAGTCGTAGCCTTAGAATGCCTGCTGGTAAAAATTTAACTCAACTAGACCTGCTGATATTTTCTGATGACAAGGACTTCTTGACGGTAAGGATTGAACTAGGACGTGGCTAATAGATCAAACTTTAAAAGTAAGAGTTTTTTGTTTCTAAGTGAAAGGAAATATATTATATACATTTTTTTCTGTAACCAAGAACCTTTTTAAGATTTATTCAGATGAAACCACTTCACTATAACAATATACAGGAAGAGATTTAAAGTACCAGCCAAATTGAAGCCACTTTCCATCTGTGAAGGAATTAAAAATAAAAAAAAGATTCATAATTTTTATCCAACGCAAAGTACAAGATGCATAGTTATAACATAAACAATGCATGAACTCGTGATGACTTTTGCAAACTGCATTCAAAGAATCTCTATAAAATTATTTATTACAATTTAGCAATAATACTTTAAACGCCTTACTATTAGCATCTGCTAATATTATAATTTGGCCAATACTTTCAAAGTAACCCTGTATAAGTTTCTATACATATTAATTAATTGAAGAGGTTACTAATTAACCATATTCACATTTGACTACCTATTGCAACAATGTTAAAAATGTTAAACTTTTGCAGAATTAATCTTGAATTTCTTATTATGTATTACACAATTATTGATTAATTTTATCAAAATATTAAGTAATTAATTTTATTGTAAACATGTTTAAACATTAACATTATTAAAAATAACACAGTAAACATAACCATTATAACATTACATTTAGGTCATAAATAACTATCGATTATGTATTTTTGATTGCATTAGGATTCCATTTATATTAAGATAATTTTAAATTTAAAATAGCTTTTCTAAAAATCAAACGTTTAATTTTGAATTGTCTTAAAATTCATAAAATCGTTTAATTGGCTGCCCTACTTTTATATGCTTCTTGTATAATAATATCAAGTTGCCATAGAAGATAATAAAATACGTGACATACTTATTTTTATAAATCAATATCTTCACGCCCATATTCCCGACTTGTTAGCAGAGGCACAACCAGGGCACCCACGACTAGCCGAAGCCATTAAGTTCTACAAGGCAAGCCTAGGTGGCAAGCCTATCGCCAACCGGGCACATACACTATTTTTTTTGGAAAATTAAAAATATACGTTTTCTTATTTTTATTGTTGCCCGATCCGGGGATCGAACCCGGGACCTCTAGAAATCAAGTCCGACGTCGGACCACTAGACCACAGAGGCAATTATTTAGAAATGTTGTAAATATTTACACATACATACATACATACATACATATTTTCACGCCAAGTCCCTTACGGGGTAGGCAGAGAGTATCGAGTGCCAGATCTCACGATCCTGACAAACCTGTCTTGCTTCCTTCACATTCATAACCCTTTTCATACAAACACGCCGGTTCGGAGACTCTTGACACAACCCTCGGATAATATCCGATTGATCTGATCGTGAAATGTCAGCCTAGGTCTCCCCGGTTACCTACATCAATCCACATTCGCAATGTATATCTGCTTTGTCAATCTTTCATTTGTCATTCTTTCCACATGACCGAACCAGCAGAGCATACCCTTTCGCATTTTAACACCAACACTTTCTTTCAATCCCACTCTTTCTCGGAGCTCACTGTTACGAATGCGGTCAGCGAGCGTTACACCACAGATTTTCCGTAGTGCTCTCATTTCGACCGCATTAATCCTACTTTCATGCTCTTTCTGACACACCCAACTCTCGCATCCATACAATAACGTTGGAATAAGCACAGAATTATGCAAAGCGAGTCTAGCTTTTTGACTTAAAACCTCGCTTTTGAATAGCTTACCCAACGCTCCATTCACACTATTCCCTGCACTCACTCTCCTCTCTACATCCGCGGTGTACCTTCCATCCCTGCTAAAAGCACAACCAAGATATACAATTTCATTCACTTGTTCCAGCACTACATCATCAACCAAAACTCTTACATAAAGAAAAAAAAAAGGCTTGAGGCGAAAGGTTACAGGTTCAAATCCTGTCTGGGGCGAAATTTTTTCTTTCTTTAAAATTTATAGAAATTTATCCCAAGCACAGGGCAAGTGCTAAAATAAAAATCCGTTGCGAGAAACGAAAGTTATGGCCATTCTAAAATGTGAATTTCATCTGTAATGATGAACTCATTTGGTGGGTACTCAGAATAGTGTATCTATAGGACATAACTACCCGCGTTAACGGGTTAGAAAGGAATTAAAAATTTCGCCACGGGACTTGAATCCTCAGTAGCTCAATTGGTTAAAGCATTCGTCGGCTTGAGGCGAAAGGTTACAGGTTCAAATCCTGTCTGGGGCGAAATTTTTTCTTTCTTTAAAATTTATAAAAACCATTGTTTTGGTTTGGTTTGGTAAATATTTACAATAAATTATATTGGAAAAGTACAAGTTTTTTCTAAAATAAGTGTTATACACACGGTAAGGGAATGCCCTCAAGTGCCGACGCTGATAAGTATGGATACAATAAATATTATTTGTTCGTAGCAAATCATTCTCTTCGCACATTGTCGGCAAAAACCGTAGATTTAGGATGTACTAAATCTTTGGCAAAAATAGACTGTTCATAATATTTGCTATGTCAGTGACGTCATAATAAGCTCCCACACAATCGCTGTCATTATCGAAATTCTACACCGATGACGTTTCAACTGATGAGTTGTGACGTCATACTGTTCAAATACGGTCATGTAAGTTTGAATTTTGTATAACCTACAGACAGATACTTCACATTTATATTCAGATTTAAATGAAATAGTCATTATTTTATTCTACTGTAGCTACTAGTTGATGGTCTCAGAGGAACATTTTTTCGGGATAAAAACTATCCTATGTGTTAATCCGAGTCCGAGTATGCAAAATTTCGTGAAGCTAGGTTTAGCAGTAATAAACAAACAAACATGCAAACTTTCGCATTAATAATATTCGTAGGATAATAGCTGCGTTGATAGACGTTGTGCTATTTGAACTATGAATAAACTACCACTATTATTTTATTATCCCCTGGCAATAACTAATAAAGAAAAAATCTACATGATGATGATTAATTGTAATGCGTTTCTTTTTTCTTTTCCGACAAGGTCAGCTTTTATGAAACTCGCTCGAAATCGAGCCATTCTTTCAAAAGTTATGAAGCCACAGACAAACACACACATATACAACGATTTGGAGTATAAAGTAATATAAAAGCTTAATGCTGACCAAGGGATTAAGAGAAAAAGGATTCATTTTTATATATTTTTGGTTTCCATAAGAAGCTCTACTCAGCTTCGTCTTCTAAATTACAATCTAGTGTATAGACTAATGACCTAATCTTCTTAGTTGCGATCACTATGTATAAGTCCATCAACTTTTACTTAGGGTCTCCAAAACTAAGTTCTATTAGTGAGCTTAAGATACTGTCACTAGATTTTCGTACTAAATACACAAAACTGCACTAGTTCATCCTGCTTTGTCCTTTTCAGCTTTCTCGTTGTATCTATGACATCGAGGAACTGGATAGACTCATTATAACACTTGCTTCTTAGCAGTTAGTCAATTATCTATATGTCGGAGAGATAACATCACACAAACGTGGGCCTAACGGGAACCACGGGACTAGTAGGCCGAGAGCTCACAACTTGAGGGTAGTTAGTGAATAATTCAGAAATATCAAAACAAAGCCACACAAACAAACAAACCACAGATATTACAAAATAGGTATACTAGCTCATGACCTTCCGACATATACGAGGGCCATTCAATAAATTTTTAGCCTAAGAAAAAATAAAGAAAATTTTGAGAAAGTAAAGATTTATTTTTCAACATAGTCTCCTTTCAATTCAATACACTTGGACCAGCGATGCTCCAACTTTAACCCGTCAAAAAAATACGATTTCCCGAGGTCTTCAAAATAGGCCTCTGTGGCGGCGATAACCTCATCATTCGACCCAAATCTTTTGCAGATTTGGGAACAAGAAAAAGTCGCATGGAGCCAAGTCTGGAGAATACGGCGGATGGGGCAGCAATTCGTAGCGCAATTCGATCAATTTGGCCATGACAACGGTGGAGGTGTGAGCCGGCGCGTTGTCGTGGTTGAACAGCACTTTTTTTTTTGCCAAATGGGGCCGTTTTTTTTTCTATTCAGCGTCGAATCTGCCCAATAAGTAAGAATAGTAGCCCCCTTGATTGTTTTACCCTTCTGGAGGTAATCGATGTAAATCACAACTTGTAAGTCCCAAAAAACACTGGCCGTCACCTTTCCTGCCGATTGAACAGTCTGCGCCTTTTTTGGAGCACGTTCGCCAGGTAAAGTCCACTGTTTCGACTGTTCCTTGGTCTCTGGTGTGTACCAGTGAACCCATGTTTCATCGACGGTCACAAATCGACGCAAAAACTCCGCCGGGTTGCGTTGAAACAGCGCCAAACATATCGCCGATGTGGTCTCACGGCTGCGCTTGTTGTCTGGTGTGAGCAAACGCGGCACCCATCGCGCCGACAACTTTTTCATACCCAATTCTTCGTGCAGAATATGATTCACTGTCCCATCTGCGATGCCTACAGTATCAGCTATCTCGTGAATCTTCAGTCGCTGGTCTGCCAACAGGAGATCTTGGATTTTTTTACGTTTTCTTCTGTAGTAGCCGTTTTCGGTGCACCTGGGCGTGGCTCATCAAAAACCGACGTGCGGCCACGAGCAAACTCGTTGAACCAATTTTTGACGGTCGCCATCGAAGGAGAAGAGTCACCGTACACAGCATCCAAGCGCTCTTTGATTTCGCTGCGCGTTTTCCCTTCCAAAAACAAATGAAGGGAAAAGTCTGAAAACTACTTGATAGACTTCAAAAAAGTATTTACTGCATGATAGTAAAACTCTTTTGTAACAACAACGCCATAGGGCGATGAGGCTCAGTAACTATTAAAGGCCCCTCGCCAAAACATTGGACCCCTTTTTACGAAAATTACGCGGATGCAGGAGCATAAAATTTGGCACACTTATAGTTTATGTGTAGGAGAAGTGCAGAACGCTAATATTTTTCAATAATAATGTTTATAAAGTACATTAAATCAATAAATAAAACGTTATCCACACTACCACATGCATTTGACACACACAAACAAATATATTGATGATAACGATAAAAGATTACAGATGGCTCACTAAAAAGTTTGGAAACAAAGTAGTTGGTCTTGAGAAATGAAGA
The DNA here is from genome assembly GCA_002245475.1 of Calephelis virginiensis. NCBI lineage: Eukaryota > Metazoa > Arthropoda > Insecta > Lepidoptera > Riodinidae > Calephelis > Calephelis virginiensis. Next base: position 109,584 of record NJDC01007667.1, read on the forward strand.
TGGCGTTATTATCAACAAGATATTGAAATTTTTATGGTCGAATTTCGACCAATGGGCGACCACTAATTAATATTTTTTTATGATCGGGCAAATAAAAGGTCGATGTCAAATAAAAAGAACATTAAAGAAATGGTATTGAAATATTGGAAAATATATTTACTTAGAGTGACCTCAATATTTTAGTGCTTGTCAACTAGAATTTATGATGACATAGCCTTACACTCCTATATTTAAGAAACGAGTCGCTTGGCTTACGGGTGGTAATATTATGACGAATTCTACTTAACCTCTGAGCAAGATATCTAACAACGGTCGCTCGCAGGTATCTCTAAACTTTTTTGGAACTATAAGTGGAGTCTCGTTACTTTCAGATAAACAAAAAATGGATATACGTACTTATGATACACATCAATGATTATGGTAACCTAGCATTAGGAACCTTTAAGAACTGGCTTACCTACTCTTGTACTGAAAAGGTTTGCAGCGCATCTGTGATACTCTTGCTGTTGCGGATAATCTTGGGTAACACTGACCATTTACTATCTGCCTCATGACAAATCGCCTCTGTGGTCTATTAGTCTGGCGTTAGACTTGACTTCTTGAGGTCTCGGGTTCAATTCCCGGGTCGGGTAGTAAAAAATTGAAAATTTATATTTTCAATTTTCTTTTAAAAATAATATTGCCTGGGATATGTGCCCGGTTGGAAATAGTCTTGCCACCTATTAGATTATGGAACTTAGTGTCTTCGGCTAGTCGTAGGTGCCTTAGTTGTGTGTCTGCCCATACCTCTTTCGGGGTATGGGCGTGAAGATACTTTAGTTTTTACTTTATTAGAAGTAAAAAATAATACTATATTGTTGTAAATGCTATATCAAATCGTATGAAACATTTTCAATGAACCCTGACAAAACCTAGATCTGTAATTTTGCTAAGAACCATCCTGATAACGTCAGTTTTCAAACGTAACAATACACATCGAAGTTGATTTATTCGTTTAGGAGTTATGATGCCACAAACATGCACACACACACCCACACTTGTAAAAAGGTTGGGTTATAATTGAAAAGTTTTGCTTAAAAAATGATTAATTACAATTTTCAGAAATGAAATTGTTATTAATACCGTCGGTAGTACTACAAATTGTATTAATGACTTTGGGACATATATGATTTACTTTAGTTTTACTTTAGGACAAAAATATTAAGATCATTCGGATTACAAATCGATTTGAAGAACAATTTCGATTATAGAAATTTAGTCGAACCAGACACGTCGAACTTAAAGTATTTTCCATTAGGCGTTTAAATTAAGCCTTTCATAGATTATAGGAATTCCAACATCTCACTATCTATTTTTTAAGTAGTTTGCTGCGATAGCATACAAGGTTTTTTCGTTTTACCATGTCTACATCTTTTTTTTTTTGGGGCAGGCGTTACTTTGCGGAAATCCATTGTAACAGATGTAAAATAAGCCTTTATTTTGCTAATTCCGTGTAAGTAGTGTAACGGTTGTGGTAAATGATACTCCAAATTACAAAGAATGTTACAAGCCTAACTAACGTTCCCACCGTCCACCTCCGCGACCAGAACACGAATAAAGGAAGAACTCGGGAAACAATATAAATTGTCACGTTCTTCACATGTGACAACCCTACCTAAAGTTCCCACCTCCCACCACCGCGACCAGATCACAAATAGATTCCAAACCCAGGAAACAAAACCACTTGTCACATCCTTCGCCAACTTTGTCGAAGCACTCACCATAGAGAACACCAAATCGCACTCGACGTACGTTTCGCCTCGACACCGAGGTATCCTCAGGAAATCGACCGTACCGTACAAACGACGACAAACGAGCGACTTGCCGCCGCCTCGATTGCGCTCTTATATAGACCAAACATCAATTATTCGTAACCGCTTCACGAATGGATTGTGAAATTCTGGGCGACTCGATTGCTGCTAAAACTTCGTACTAATGGGGAATTCGATATACTCGTATTTATTTGTTCATTCGACAATGTTCTGGACACATTATTGTGTTTTATGATTTCTAATTGTTCCAAAATATTTAGTCTAATTCCTTTTTCACAAAATTGAATTATTTCGAAGGAGTGATCACTAGCCAAATTGTGACCAGCTTCCAAAAGATGTTTTGCAAAATGGGATTTATCGAAATGTTTATTTCTGAAAGCCGCTATGTGTTCTTCGTGACGTGTTTGAAAACTGCGACCTGTTTGACTTATGTATGTTTCGTTACATTCAGAACACTGAAGCCTATAAATACCTGACTTATCTTTATAGTCTAATTTGTCCTTACCATTACAAATTTTTCTTAACGGATTACGTGTTTTAAAAGCAACGTGTATATGATTGGACTTTATAGAGCGTTTAATTTTTTCAGAAATTTGTCGTAACTAACAGTATTTTCTGGTTGCATGGCATAAAGTAATCGTAACATTGCTTTCTTCGTTTTATTTTTAATTAAACTATCAACAATGTTGATATTATAACCGTTTGCCTCTGCCATTTGACAAATTATGCTTAACTGCTTTTTGTAACTTTCCTGACTTAAAGGGATAGATAAAAGTCTGTGTACGTAGATATTGAACGAAGACATTTTATATTGCCAAGGATGACACGATGACGCTGAAATAGTTGCATCAGTATAAGTTGGCTTGCGGAAGATCTCAGAGTGATCTAAAAAATGCATCTACCCTAGTTCTGGTCAGACCGAGAAAATTCAACGAATTTTCTTGTTTGATCTCTAACTTAAATTTAATTTTGGGGTGTTTCTTATTTAAATTATTAACGAAAAAGTCCAATTGTCTCTCTGTACCAGTCCAACAAAATATAATTATATCGTCCACGTATCTGTAATAATGTAATATATAATTTTTACCTACAATATGTTGTCTTTCCAAATTATCCATAAAAACTCAGCCATCAATGGACTTAGAGGAGAATCCATCACTAGACCCTCCTTTTGAATGTACTAGTATTACTATGTACTAGTAGTACTATGTAATGAGAATTGTACATAAAATAATTTTATTTCATACAAGTCCTGGTCATGTCTACAATTTCATTTATTTCTTCAGGTAGCTGACGCTGCCGTATAACCATTTCTTCCATTAAATTTATACACTCTTCTGAAGGGACATTTGAGAATAAACTTTCTACATCCAAAGAAAATGTACTTAAAATTCATAAGGTTGCTGTTGAAAATATTTGATTCAATCAACAATGTAAACATTTTAATATTATACCAAAATATATCAATGTTCGTACCAACACACAGAGCCGAGCAGCAAATATAGCTGTAAAGAAGGCAGAATAAATTTGGTTCAGAATCAACGAGGTTAAACGAGGAATCACGTCATTGGTTTACAGTTAGGGATAATTTGAAAATTCACCTCAAGGTCCTATCGATCGGATTTTATCGGATCGGATTTAAGAGCTCCATCCATCCGACGACATCAACACTGTGACTCTTACACGACGGCCACGGATGCATTCTCTTCTGCGGTCGGCCAGTGGTCTACTCTTTTCCCGTCTTACGAATTTTCGATCAAATCATCTGATCTGTCTTTCAGATTTTTACCAGTCACAAGAAGTACACAACGCTGCTAAATAAGTTTGCATGTAAAAAACAAATGAGCAACTATGTGAAGACGGAACGGGTTTCCTAGTTAAAATTAAAATATACAATTATTTTAAATTTTTCAAGCAGGTTTACTCCATTCTAATTTTATAAAAGCTGTGAAATTCCTACAAGCCCCTCATCCCTTTCCTTCTACTTAAGTGTTACACTCAACTGAAAACAAGCATTGAATTGTTTTACACAAAGCAACAATCTATTTACCTCGAAATATTATCCTTTTCTGTGAAGATCTCTTGGTCCTCAGTCCACGATCAATATCATTTTTAGATTTAGTGCGATTGATAATAAAGTGATTGTTTTTACGACGCGTTTATATAATTAATCTTGTACGGGCTAGTGGAATAATCTAACATTGTTGACTGCTGTTGTTTTCATAATTAAATCGAATTGAATTCATAACCAGCCAGTACAGCACCAAATTCCTATAAGGATTTGGCCAGATTGAGGTCAGACTATCACCGTCTTATCATTCTAAATAATATAAATGTGTATTTATTAGTACACTCAATTTACATGAAAATGACGTCGCCTTAATTGGAGAAGTACCCGGTAGGCGATAGAACTGTCGCCTATTACATTAAACAATTACTAGTGGACCGAGCAAGCATTGTTTTGCCATTTTAGTTTTTTAAAGAGTATTTTAGAAATAAATAAACGCATTGGGATGGGCCACCCTTTTTATTTAGGGAGGGGGGTGAAATATAGACAATAACCTTTCTTAGGCCTACCGAGTGTGAATATGAAATTTGATCAAATTTCGGAGGACAATGGTAATAAACACTATTACAAAAAAAAATACGAAAGAACTACATTCGGACATCCCCAAGCTATAACTAATGTTATACCTATGCCTCTTCTTGGATATTGATACCAAATATTGATATATAAAAATATTGATATTCAAAGATAAAAAAATAGGGGACGAGAAAGCTTCGAGAAAAAAAGAGTGTCCTATTATTCGGCTAAGAGTAAATCTAGTAGTAATCAATGATTGAAGTCTTCATCGATGTGAACATAATTTGTATTTAGTTTCAAATCTGCCTGAGGCAATCTCTCATGATTAATAATGTTGTATTTAAATTTTGCGTAATTTCGTATGATGTAAACAAACACTTACAAACTTTGTACGTAAACATTATATCAGACTTTAGAAATCTTGTATCTAACGCCAAACTATTTCTATTAACCGTCTTGATATGTTTCATCATGTGTTTTGAATTAAACAAATTTAATGTTTTTTGCATTTTATAACATTGAATCTTTCGTATCGGTTTATGCTTCTTATACTTATTTACACATAAATAGTATTCCGAATATGAGTATCTTCTTTTAATGTCTTAAAACACTAGATATAATATGTACATCTAGATTTTAAACTAAACTATAAGTTGAAAAGTTAAAAAACAAATATAAAGCGCCTGAAAATATGAGCCCTTGCTCAACCAATTTTTGTAGTCCCAGAAAAAAAAATTGAGTACGAATTTGAAGGTGAAATATTTTTTTAAAAATAGTTTGTATTTTAACTCGACTATTTATCTATTTGCATATCAAATTTCATCAAAATCGGCCAAGACGTTTAGCCGTGAAAGCATAAAAGACAGACGGCCTTTCACATTTATAAAAGGATGGATTTGTTTAGTTTCGGGTATGATCTCTGTGTACTGATACTGTAACTTGTATCCTTAATATGTTGTGTAACGGCAATACACATACTCTGTGAGTGCCCAGCACTTAACCAAGCAAGAAGTAGAGGTCTTGGTGGGCACATAATTAATCCCCAGGATATTAAGCTGATAAGTCCCAAGTGCATTGTACATTTCCTAGAGACTGTCGGCCTTGCGGAACTTGTGTACCTAAGCTTAATGCATAAGAGCCATGATCAGAATAGATCTGTCAAGGTCGCAGTGATCCTCGGGATTTTTGGACCCATAGTCCGTATACTAATAACAAAATCCTTAATATGTCCATAAATATTTAAAGAAACCCAGAAAACTCTGCTTGTAAGAGTTACTAGTCTTTTGAGAGTACAGATTTGTAATATTTAGATTTCTTTTGTTAACAAGTTCAATCGCCTGGACTCAATTCACGAGAATATCGGCAAGAAATCAGGAAACGTTCACCTTTCAGCGTTCATCGTCCTCACACCTAAACACTGACATGTTCTGATTACCCGGAAATCTTTTATTCATATTTTTGACGCAAGAAAACAAGCAATATTTTGAGAATTTATTGAGTTGCATGCGCTTGACCCGGTAGTTTACTGGCTGGTTTTAAATAAACAGCCGATTGCAAACGTAAATAAATAAACTAACAACATTTGCATTAATATCGTTCAATCAAAACAACTCCCGACTAAATCCTTCTTGATCACGTTAGCTTTTAAAGAAAAAAATACATTTTTTTATAATAATGGTTTTCCTGATGGCACGAAATACACGCCACCTGGAGAATTAAAAGGTGGTAATGATTCGTTGCCAACCTGAGGCCAGGATGTAAGGCCTTAAGCAAAAGTAAGTTTACTGGCTATCTTAGCCTCCAAACTGGAACACGTCAACGGAAAGCATTGGACTTTAAGGGCGCAGGAATAGGTAGGGCGGTGGTATTAATCCGGGTGAGTTGCTGCGAAACTCTACCACCTAGTAGGATGTCAAGGCGTTAGTGACGGTAAGCCTATGCTCGCTTTTTACGGATTCAATAAATCCGTCTGCTTGTTTGCCTTCTAATATAATAAAAAATAAGACCTATGCAAACACGTGAAAAGAATATATTTGCTTGAGAGTGTATTTGGTACGTCTATTCTATTTCATTTGTTTATGGTTCCAAATTCAATGTTTGACCAAACACTCAACAAATACCATCGAGCAACCACCATATTCACCAGATATGGCTACAATTACCGACATCTGTTTTTTTTTTCCTACACTCAAATTACCACTTTTTGGCACTCGTTTTTAATCGTTAGAAGACGTAAAAGAGAATTCGCGGCAAGAACTGAACTCAATTCCGGAAACAACATTTAAAAAATGTTTTGATGACTTTGGACTCCTCGTATGAGTAATTCGTAAGTCGGATTAGTAATTGGTGCAAGTGTACCTAACGTTTCTGAAGGAGCATACTTTAAAGGTAATAAAAAATGATAAATAACAGACAGTTTGTATATTGTATTTTTAATCTAGTTTGTATTGTTATTATTATTATTAAAAAAAGACAAGCCCGCTGAGTTTCTTTCGCCGGATCTTCTCAGTGTGTGGCCGCGATTCTGATCCGGTGGTAGTTTAAAACATGTCTATGCCGACAAATACCACTTGCATGGTTCAAGTGAATTAAGATTTTTCTGATTCTAATTATGATTATTGAACTTTTCTTGGTACTTTTTTGACCGCGAATTATACCTTAGTTTTCGCAATTTTTAAATTTTCAGTTTAAAAAAATCTCACACCGCGAATCCATACAATTCTGTAGAGCAAACACAAACAATCGAAATTTTTCGCACGGAATTTGAGTCGATTTGTATAGGCGTTTGTATATTTGTATATTTCGTTTCGAAATTTTGACAAGGGATTCCATTTGCATGAGACGGATCTATCGGTTTTGATTCATCGATTCGAAGAGCTTTCTCTGAAAAGTAATCAATTAAAATGTCATATAAGTTAAGTTTAAAATAGCCCCTGTAGTGATACAGTCTAGAAACAAAATTACTTTTTAGAAATCAGGAAATATAACAAACGAGGTCGTAACTGATTTTTCATGTAAAATAACATGTTTACATTTCTTAGCGTTAATACACGCAAGACATACTGTTTAGGTTATATTGTAAACAACATAATGTGATGGATGATTTACGGTGTTGGAAATTGGTGTATGATGTATTTGGAGCTATCATACATCATTTAGATTCCCTAAGTGATTGTAACAGGGATTTATTACTTTGATGGAAGAAAATTAAATTTAAGATTTTGTGTTAAATTTCAATTTAGGTGTTTGATGTGTTTATCATTTAATTATACTAGTGGTCGCCCATTGGTCGTAATTAGAACGTAATTAATTTTAATACCTTTTTGATAAGAACGCCATCTTCATTACTTAAAACCAAATACTTTGTTTCCAAACTTTATAGTGCGCCATCTGTGATCTTTTATCGTTATCATCAATATATTTGCTTGTTTGTGTCAAATGCATGGTAGTGTGGGTAATGTTTTATTTATTGATTTAACGTACTTTATAAGCATTATTATTGAAAAATATTAGCGTTCAGCACTTCTCCTTCACATAAACTATAGATGTGCCAAATTTTATGCTCCTGAGTCCGCACAATTTACGTAAAAAGGGGACCAGAGTTTTGGCATCACGTAATAATATGTTATATAAAATCTGAAGCTCTAATTATAGAAATATTGATATTATAACATCGTCATTTACAGGGCGAAAATCATAATCCAGTTCCTAGTATTTCTCAACCTTGGGCAGGAGTTCCTTTATCCCAACTCCATTCTTTTGACTGCATCTAAAATTGTCAATAACGGGGTAATTTGGCAATTTAATCTGTCATTGACAGTTTGACCTTTTGACTAATGGATAACGGATTATTAATTATTAAATTAATTATTTTGGTTTGATTCCATTTACACTTTACATCTCGCACAATATCTTTGTGGAACTAATTTTCAAAGCCAGTATTTCCAAACGTTTACGTCTTAGGAACCGTCAAGAAAAGAGATTGCTTATTTTTCAAAGATGGGAAACTAAACTGTGATATTTCTGGTATTGCGGATATTGTGGGTGGCAAATACTCTTCATCAGGTGATCTGCTTGCCCGTTTGCTCGACTTCCATAAAAAAGTATGTGTTCTATTCCTTCCGTGCTATAAATATTTTGGGTTGTTTATTAACCTAAAGTTTAATTTTCTCAAAGCATTTTTTGAACCCTAAAACCATGGGTACTACTAGGTGGTAGAGTTTCGCAACGACTCGCTCGTATTGGTACTACCGCCTTACCTATACCTGCCGTATATCAGTGCGTGCCGATGTTCCGGTTCGAAGGGTAAGGTAGCCGGTAAACTTACTTTTGCTCGAGGCCTAACATTTCGGCCTCAGGTTAGCAACGCACCATTACCATCTTTGGTGTCTCTAGGTGGCGTGAATTTCTTACCGTCAGGAAATCCATCTGCTTGTTTGCCTTCCAATATCATAAAAAAAATACCATCCACTTAAAACTGAGTAGATGAGTACTACTGTCCTTCCAAATATCAAATATATACAAGCCTCGCCGCCGCCAGTGGGCTGAGTATCCGGGGTTTTCTTATGTTCCCAAGAAAACTATTTGAATCAGGTCGGCTGTCCCTTATTACCCTTTTGCGGCAAAGAGGGGTCACGAGGAGCAGGGTGTTGTTGTTATTCATAGTTTCCTCGCGATCAAACGGGTTAGAAAGTATCACATGTCCGTCTTCTGGTTTTAAGCAACCTACCCATCAATTTTCCACTAATATCGGTTCAGCCGCTTCTGAGTTATAAATAGTACACCTAACACGACTTTCTTTTATGTATATAGATTAAGAGATAACTAGCCGACCCGGAGAATTTCGATTCGCAATGTCATAAAAAAAAGATGTTGGAAGGCAAACAAGTAGACGGATTTCCTTATGGCAAGAAACTCATGCCGCCTAGAGACACCAAAGGTGGTAATGGTGCGTTGTCAATCTGAGGCCGGGATGTTAGGCCTCTAGCAGCAGTAAGTTTACCGGCTACCTTATCCTCAAACCGGAACACGTCAACGGCAAGCACTGAATTTAGTACCAATCCGGGCGAGTCGCTGCGAAACAGGTAGAGTTTCGCAGCGACTACTCTTATTAGGCATAAACGGTTTGAGTATTAAACCAACACAACATAATCCGATATAGAAGAAAATGTTGAAATAGAAATAAATTGATTGACGTTCGGTAATATTTTCTTCTTGTTGGTTAGAAATGATTTACGATACTTGTTATTCTCTAGGTTTTAAATAATGAAAAATATCTTTGTTCTCAATTCGAACATGACGAAACGTTCACACCCGTCAATCCATAATCTAAACATGTCAATATTTGAGTATAGGGACGATTAACACTTCCAAGGTGGATGTGTTTTGTGATGAATGATCAAGCAAAGATCGGCAGACGTTACAATAATAGCATCTCCCGTATCTGTGAAGTGGTCGGTAGAAGTACAGCCAGGAAATCCACGGTTTTCGAAGTGAAAACTTTTTAATCGACGTTACGCACTTTTTTGGTATGGGTAAAACTTCTAAACTCGCGTCAGGACACGTGACCTGATTGAAAATTCGTAAGACGGCGCAGGGTGCTTGCGCGAATAAGATGGCGCAGGGCGCTTGAGCGAATGATCATGTTGTCATGTTTGTGTACGATAGCGCAATAAATGAATTTTGTATTCTACCACAAAAATGATAATACTTGTGTAATCCGTCGTTTTTTTTTTACTATAAAAGTACATTTGCACTTTTTGACAATTATTGTTTTATTTAACAGCATTGACCCAGAAGTGGATTGAACAGAGCGTTTGAACTAGATACCAGTTAGCGATGGGGGCTCAAATAAAATAAAAAAAACAAGTTTCCCACAATTCCGTTTTTTGAAAATCCGAGTGCTAGTAGCTATACATAAACGTGAAATCAACGAAAATTTTTTGCAAAGAAATAACAATTTAAGGGCGTGTGCAAAAATTTTGGAGGAATATAAATACTCTTTAGCAAGAGGCCCTGATCAAAGGTTGGGCCGGAACTGTCATCGAATGTCAACAGTAGAGACACCTTTGATTGGATAAAAAAAAATAATGCTTTTATTACGGAGTGTAAGACGCAATAACCAGCGACTATTTAATTATGAAACACTAGCGATCGAGCCCGGCTTTGTTATGAAGAAATATTATTATTATTATTATTTATTCTTTATTGTACAATATAAACACACACACAAAATACAGAACACAAATATACCAAAAAATGTACAAATGGCGGTCTTATCGCTCAAAGCAATCTCTACCAGACAACCAGGAAAGACAGGAAATCGAATAATTACAAAATAAAATTAAAGGCAAGAACACAACAACTTTGTACCTACGTAACAAAACTAAAGAGAAAAATAAATATTAGACATAATTTAAGCAAAAATAAAAGAAACAAAATAAAATAAATCAACACAAAAAACACTAACAGAGTATGAATAAAAATACATTTTTAATTACAAAGTAATATTAATAATATACAAATACACAAATAGTTACATAAGAATATACAAATATACATCCATACATAAAATACATGTATGTATACATAAACATATATAGGCATACATAAACTACATATAATAATACATATCTATGAATGAAATAAATATAAGAAATGCATATTTATTTGACAACAGCAATAAGATAAATGAATACTATAAATGAAACTGAAAAAAAATTAAATAAATTCCATGTAATAATTTTTAATAAGTTTTTTGAAACTCCACAGAGTCTCAGCCTTTCGAATATGGGTAGGCAGATCGTTCCACAATTTTACAGCAACTACAGCGAAAGAAGAAGCATAAAACTTGGTCTTATGGAGGGGGGGGGGTATTAATAAGATAATCTAAATCTATGTTAAAACAAAATCTACGCAATTGCAAAGTAAAAGAATAATACTGATAATTCTTTATTGTACACAAGTGAAATAACACAAAAGAAATAGTAATTTTAGGAAAAAATGTACAATAGGCGAGCTTATCTCGTGAAGAGATTTCTTACAGCTAACCCTAGAGAGAAAATTTGAGCATAAAATTATTCTGGTTGTAGTGTACAAATAAGCAAATAAAACTAAACTACACTTAACCTAATACATTAATAATTTATGGACCAAAACAATAAAAATATATATTATATTTAATTAACTATTTGACAGATAGTGCAACTTCAATTGTTTTTTGAAAGTGTATAGTGTTTCGCTTCTTCGAATAGGAGAGGGAAGAAAATTCCACAGCCTGATAGCATGAACCGTAAAGGAATGTGATAAGAAAGTGTTACGATGAGGTGGAACACGCAATAGGCAAGCAACAGTAGAACGATTAGGGGAACCCGGAGAGTGAAAAAAATTAAAATGTTTTTTTAGATATTCGGGGCAATAAGGATTAAATAAAATGTTTTAAACAAGGCAAAGGATATGAATATATTCTTTCTCGAATAGGGAGCCATTTGAGTTTGGCTCTATTTTCAGAAATGTGGTCAAATTTATGGAGACCAAAGATAAACCGTTTTTTGTAACCTCTCAAGCTTATTTAATAAGTCCTCTGTGGCATCAGAATAACAGCAGTCACCGTAATCAATAATAGGTACGATGAGAGAGTTCATAAGGGATATTATTGTTTCAAAGGGAAGGAAGTTTTAAAGAGATTTAAGGGAGTGGATAGCATGGTGTACTTTCTAACTGACGCTGTTGACATGAGCAGCCCAAGGAAAATCTTCGTTAAATAAAATACCTAAGTTATTAACCGATGCAGTGAGCGAAATGGGTGTATTATCATACATAACAGTTACGTTACTTAATTGTTTTCGCATATACCTATTTCCAATGATCATAGCATGAGATATCAAAGGGTTCACCATTAGACCAAACATTTTTGCCCAAGAGTGAATACGTCCCAGATCATTGTTAAGGGCATTTATAGCATCTGCTACATTTCCGACATCAGAATGTCGATAAAGCTGGAGATCATCGGCATATAATTGAAATTTAGAGTTAATAACAGAAGTGACAGTATTGATAAATAATGAAAAAAGGAGAGGGGAAAAAACTCCTCCTTGTGGTACTCCCGTTACAAGACTGGCTAAATCTGAACTATTATCTTGTAAAACTTTTTTCTGCGTACGACCGCGAAGATATGATGAAAACCAATTAATTGAATGTGCAGAGACATTAAAGGAGTGAAGAACTTCTAAAAGAATATCAAAATCTATAGAATTAAAAGCATTACTGAAATTAATAAAAACGATTACAGACAGCTGACCATTGTTCATAGCAAAATGAATTGCGTCTAAAACTTTAACCAGTGCAGTAACTGTGCTGTGCCCAAGTCGGAATGCAGACTGATACGGGCTTAACAAATTATTTTCACGCAGAAAACGTGCCAATTGATCGTGAACGATATGCTCAAGAACTTTGGATAAGAAGGGAAGAATAGAAATCGGATGAAAATGAGTAGGAGTGGTAGGATTTGATAATTTAGGTAAAGGAATGATATGAGCATATTTCCAAGCTGAAGGAAAAATACTAGAAGATAAAGAAAAAATAAATATGTAAGTGAGGATATGAAGTAGTTCTGGAAGGAGGAAGTTAATCATTCGTAAACACACGTTGTCACAACCAACGGCTGATGAAGATATATTAGAAATTTGTCTTTTAACTACAATTTCTCCAACAGATTGCAGGCTGAAGAATGACCATGATAGGCGAGTAACGGAAGACAGATTAAGTAAGGTTGAAGATTTCGTTGACATATCTAGGACTATAGGTGGTTTTGAAAAATGCAAGTTGAGCACATTTAAATCTTAATCGCCAACGCTTAAAGTATTATTTTTTCCAATACCTAAAGACTTTAAAAATTGCCAGACTTTATCAGAACCGGCTTTGGATATAGAGTTGTGAATGTAACGGCGCTTAATGACACGGCATAATTGAGTACATTGTCTTCGAAAAAATTTGTAACGGGACAGATTATATTCAGAAGGAAATCTGGTATACAACCTTTTGCCCCTATCTCGTTTAGCCATTAGAGCCTTAACTTCAGTATTTAACCAAGGCGCAGGCTTGTGCTTAATTTTATTTTTTCTTGCAGGAGCATGTTTATCAAACAACCCTAAAATAGTTTTATTAAATTATTCTATAATATCGTTTATATGACAACCTTTCACAACTGGAGTCCAGTCAGCCTTAGCCAAATCACACTTCAAAGCTTCTTTATCAATAGCATTGAAAGAAGTTGGTCCGGGCTCCTTTGCAGATTAGACCATCTGCCTTCCTGCCAGGCAGCTCGCAAAAGGCGGGGATAGGCTTACCGTCACTGACACCGTGACATACTACTAGGTGGTAGAGTTTCGCAACGTCTCGCCCGGGTTGGTATCACCGCCTTACCTATTCCTGCCGCAATAACGTCCAATGCTTGACGTTGACGTGTTCCTTACTTTTGCTCGAGGCCTAACATCCCGTTCTCAGGTTGATAACGCACCCTTACCACCTTTGGTGTCTCTAGGTGGCGTGAATTTCTTACAATCAAGAAATTAGTCTGCTTGTTTGCCTTTAGTTAACAGAATTTGTCGTAAAGAGTCAGACAGACAGTCGCTTGGAGGACATTTTTATATTATTATGTAGTGATCTAATAATCCATAAATTGTTGTTACAGATTGAAAATGGACTGAAAACGGACGCCACAAAAGCAACATGGGATCTCAATATTTAATATTATTCATTGGACTAATAACTGTTAGTTTTGTTAGTACTGAAATAGTAGACACACAAAATAATGACTATAAATACTTTTATAGAAATACGATCAACAGTATCGATAGATTGAAAAGAAGTCTAAAAGATGATGTAGATAAAAGAAAAAACAAAACAGACGTCTTTGAAAAAGAAAACACAACAGAAGAATGTGTGGGTGACGTTCAGTTTTGCAATTTAACAAAAGAAGAATACTTTGCTATGTTAAATGAATACATTTACCCTCATACATATGAATGGGTGTTAATAGCAACCCACACTGCGGTGTTTGTGATTGGATTGGTCGGTAATATATTAGTGTGTGTGGCAGTGTATAAGAATCATACAATGAGGACTGTAACAAACTGTTTTTTGGTGAATTTGGCTGTTGCTGATGTGATGGTGTTGTTGTTTTGTTTGCCAGCGACAGTTCTTTGGGATGTGACAGAAACCTGGTTCCTTGGAGATGTACTTTGCAAGATACTGCTTTACTTCCAGGTAGACTATTTTTGTTATTAAAATAGATTAACTAGTTTTAGATTGACAACAAGCCAAGACTATGTCTTCGCTTAGTATTTTAATCCTAATCGATCAAGGCGTTTAGGCGTGGCAAAAACAAAATATAAACTCGTTTTCAAATTGTATGATACTAGCAGTCCGTCCCGGCTGCGCACGGGGGAAAAAAATTCTAATCTTTCATAGAAATAACATAACCCATGTTAAAAAAAGTAAAAGTATAACTATGTTCATCTGCAAGAATGTCTGTTTCAAATAGTAAAATATTTTTTAAATGAAATCGGTCCAGTATTTTCGGAGCCTATTACATACAAACAAACACACCAACAATCAAATATTTTCTCTTTGACACGATAGCGTAGGTGATATACCGACAGCAGTTCCATGTAACGGGTCCATTTGTATTTTGAAATTACACAGAAAACCATCGCAATACCCATATTCAATCTGTTTAGCTGTTTACAAGTTAAGTATGTGAAATAGGTAAGTACGGAAAGATATTTTTCACTACTTACTACCTGTTGTCCCGTATAAATGAAGCATAGTCCCGCTTTAAAAGTAGCCTATGTTCTTCATGGATAATATTAGCTTCCAGTAAAATAAATGAAGTATCTAATAGTGACGTTATAGAGGTGAGAATATCAGGGATGTCTTTGATTATGTTAGCGCCCTTGGGCACACAAAAACTTGAGGCTCTTTTGGGATATAAAGAAATCAAACTTTACAATTTTTTTCACTATGATTTTTTGGGTAATCAATTACATTATTATGTTATAGTATGTCATTAATAATATTAGTATGCTGCTATTTTTTATGATTACTATAATAGTTTCTTTCGGGGTCTTTTGAAATCCAACTAAATTTTCTGAAGAATGCCACTATATATGTTCTATAACGACTTTTACGTGATACCAGTCAGCCTACGTTCTTTAAAGTTAACCCGTATTTTCCATTAAATATGTCATTTGGGTTCTCATACTTTGGTCAATGAACGCTCATTGGTACAATTGACTTTCCAAACTTTTGGGATCCAAACAATGTTGGATCTGTAATTGGAAAAGTTTACTTTTAAATTGTTCTAAAGTTTTACATGGTTGATGATATGCTTACCATCTATTTACATTGTGGGATTCAGTATCTTCTGCTTTGTGTAGGTGGCCAGGTTGTTCTGCCTACCTCTTCAGGTATATTTGATATTTTCCATCGTCCACGTTTGGTAAAACTTCCAAATATTCATATTGAAATATTTATAAGAAACACTTGTACTGATCTACGTATCACTTATAATTTACTATTTTATTAATAGCCTACCGGTTTCGCTTATGACAGCATCATCAGGGGTAAAGCAGTACAAGTGTTTCTTCATTTAAAAATATGAATACCTTTGCGAGGATACGATGTTCTGATAAAGTGCTCTTGTGAAATATTCATGAAGATTTGTAAATATCCTGATAAAAATGAATATATCATTTATTTTCACAATACCCCCAAATCGCAAACATAATATGAACAAATGAATGAGCTTTTTTATTGTGTTCAAATATACTTTTAAAATAATAAATGTAAATAAAGTTTTCAAACTATAAAATGTAGCTTACTTATAAAGTACATAAAAGGCCGCCTTACCACCAAACAAAGCGGTCTTAACCAGCTACCTTTTTATATAAGGAAACAAAAAAATCTCAAATAAACTAGAATATAATATCGCACATAGATGTTCTAAAGAATGATTAAAACTAGAAGAAAACTTTCCCACCCACTGAAATCGAGAATGACGTCAACAAACTTTTGAAATAGACTTGGTATAGGTCAGTAAGATACATATAATCATATTAATATTATAAACGCGAAAGTTTGTATATTTATTTGTTACTCCTTCACGCGAAAACTACTTTTATGAAATTTGACACACACATAGACGGTAACTTGGACTAACATACAGGATAGTTTTTATCCCGAAAAAATGTTCCTGTCGGACCATTAGCAACGCAGGCAACTTGTCGGACAACAGCAAGAAAAATATAAATAATCGTACCTAAATTGGAGAGAGGTTTAAAATATTCGGGATAAAACATTCGGGATAAAATATTCGGAATATGTTACTCTAACCCTTGTAAGTCCAAAATATATTTTGTTGAATTCTTTTTATCTTTGGCACTTGAAAAACTACGTTTACTATTTAAATCACAGCATTTTTTAATACTAATTATAATTAGTAAAATTTTGTTTTCTTAATAGGCCAGTTATATATATGTGATAAAATAAAAATAACTACACCTAAATTGGAGATGTATATACCATCCTCCAGAGTCGGTCGATCAAACGCAATAATCATTTCGTAAATCTGACATATAGATTACTGCCGTCTTATTACAAAAAAATATTCATGCCTTATCCCCGACGAAGTAGGCAGAGGCACAACCAGGGCACCCACGACTAGTTGAAGACACTATGTCCTTCAATGTGATAGGTTTGAAGCCTATCGCCAACAGGGCACGTATCCAATCCTGGGTAACACATAAATACACATTTTCTAATTTTTTTGTTGTCTGACCCGGGGATCGAACCCAGGCCCTTAAGAAGTCAAGTCCGATGCCGGACCGCTAAATCACAGAGGTGATTACAACAATCTCTTACTACAAAGAAATTTAAACACTAATTGAACACTCTTCTTGCAATACAGTGTTTAAAATTGGATTCTAATCCAATAACATGTTGACACGGCATCAAATGCAGCTTGTGATTAGTTAGATGTCAGTTTTAAAGTGTCCGGGCTTCTTTGCAGAATAGACCATCTGCCTTCTTGCCATGCAGCTCGTAAAAGGCGAGCATAGGCTTATCATCACTTGCACCGTGACCTCTGACTAGGTGGTAGAGTTTTGCAGCGACTCGCCCCGACTGGTACCCACAGCCTTACCTATTGCTGCCGCCATAACATCATGACGTGTTCTGGATCGGAGGGTAATGTAGCCGGTAAACTTACTTTTGCTCGAGGCCTAACACCCGGCCTCAGGTTGGCAACGCACCATTACCACCTTTGGTGTCTCTAGGCGGCGTGAATTTCTTACCATCAGGAAATTCGTCTGCTTGTTTGCCTTCCTACAACATAATAAAAAACTTTGTGGTATGGCAGATGGACTCGTAATATAAGCATAGAGTATTTCTAGTCTCTCCCTTCCTCCTCCTGTAGGTAATGTATGTTAGGAGGGTATGCCTAATGAACCCTTTAGCATACTCCAGTAACTTTGTAAGCACAAAACAAAAAATCTAGATATTATAAGTTACAGACTGAAAGATTTGTGTGTACGGTATGTATTTACAAACTTTTCAAAAATTGGGATTCCTTTAACACTAAAATATAGTATAGAACAAAGTCGCTTCCTCTGTCCTTGTATCTTTGTATGCTTAAATCTTTAAAACTACGCAACAGATTTTGATGTGGTTTCTTATAATAGATAATGTGATTGAAGAGGAAGGGTTGTAGGTACATTTTATACCCGTGTGAAGCAGGGGCGGGCCGCTAGAAAAAAGACACAAATTGGAGTCTTACAGCTCCTAGGAACCAAACGTAGGGTAAATTAGTCATTACTAATGCGAACATTGCTAGTATATAGGATTTCAAAGTTGCCCGAACAGGGGTTTGCCTCCTTACTATGGTGACGTCAGAGTTTGGGAATGTCATGTTCTGGTCCGGAAGGTTGGGTGATTGGTAAATTGGCAAAAGTAGGCTTAAATCTATAACTTAATTATCTTTGCGCCCATATCCCCGAGGAGATGGGCACAGGTACGACTAGAATATTCACGATTAACTAAAAGTAGCACTTGTCCGACAATCCTAAATAGGTGGCAAAACTATACAACTCTGGACATCATTGTTTTTTTTGTAGATAACTGATACCATATACGGTATTTTAAGATAGCTAATGATTCCAAGTCGGTCCCACATAAAGGGCTATGAAGATTTTTGTATGAAGCCTGGCTTACCTACTGTCCGCCATTTTGTTTTTTGTAATTCAAAATCACGTTCACTAATAATTCTTTCAAAAATGGATAGCTAATATCAATGCAAATCTGAGATAATAACGTGTAAAGTGTCACATTTCGAAGATATGAGCTCCCAAATTTGTAACTTAGTAAACCTGTCTGAACCCCGTAAAGTCGTAACCTTTAACAGTAAAGCTTTAGTTGTTTTCATCTTCATAACGTGACACTTAACGAGTTTTTTTCAAGAATATTTTTCATTTCTGTTGATATTAGCTATCCATTTTTGAAAGAATTATCAGTGAACGCAGTTTTGATAAAAAAATGGCCGACCAGTAGGTAAGCCAAAATCTTCACAGCCCTTTTTTGAACATCCTACTATTGTTATTAGTTTTGAGTTACACATTTAAATGCATACTTTTAACCGACTTCAAACGAAGGTAGTTCTCAATTCGACTGTATGTTATGTTTCTTTTGTGTGTTTATTACGCGATTACTCTACGAATAGCCAACCGATTTTGATGCTTCTTTCTTAGATAGACAGGTCTTGATTACCATATTAGTTTTTTTTTATGATCGGATTAATGGTTTTTGAGTAATAAGTGAAAATTTTATGGATTATTAACTGTAACTCGAAAGATAGTAGTAAGATGGTGATAAAACTTAAGTGGGACTATTTTTGAAACATTTGCTATCTTTCGAAAACATAACTATCAAATTGCGACGTGGTAACTAACGAAATAGTCGGGGTCAATTTTTAATTATTTAATTATTTTAGTGGCGATTTTGTTGACGACCTTATCGTTATTACGGGAACTAAATAAATATCTTCAAGCCCATATCCCCGATGGAGTATGCAGAGGCACAACTGGGGCACCCACACTAGCCGAAGACTTTAAATTCTACAACGTGATAGGTGGCAAGCCTATAGCCAACCGGGAACATCTAATCACAGGCAACATTTTTTTAATAAAAATTGGGAAAACCATTTTTTTGTTGCCCGACCCGAGAATCGAACCTTGGACCTCATGAAGTCAAGTCCAATACTGAGACCGCTAGAACACAGAGACGATTAATTAGTTGATTAATGAGGTCCTCAACCATAAAAAAGTCGTTTTAATTAGTTTGAATTGGAGGCCAAAATCGGTTTACTATTGGCCCAGTAATCGAGAAGCTAACATACAAAAAACGTTGAACTGACAGCCTCCTTTTTTGGAATCGGTTAAAGGGATCAAATGATTTGAAATTAAATAAACTGTAGAATAGAATTGCTTCAAGCGCCGACGACAAAAAGTCCAGTTCAAATGTAAGTTACAGTCCAGTTGATATAAAAAAAAAACAAATAAATTATACCTAACTGAAATAACCAATTTTTAAATGTAAGGTCTAACTTCACTACTTATCTACCTACTCTACAACAAAAAATAACAAAATTTTATAATTTCTCGTAACTATGTTTAACTTTTATACGGAATACCTTGATTCCATGGACTCCAACTTGATTATTCCTTTGTATTTCACGAAAAATGTAACACATGTACGTGTATTTGTGAAAAAAATAAAGGACGATGAAAAATTTGATAAGTGCTTCCATACGCTTTTATTTAATAGTCGAAGATCCGAGGTTAGATCGACCTACACCGAGCTGATAATAGGATGAAATCGGTTTTATAGCAAATTTAGTACGTCAAAAAATATATAAAAAAAATGGGTTGGCTGAAAAAATCCTGGACATTTTTTTATTTTTATTTTTAAAATGTTTTTTATTCATTAATTGGTGATTTAACGTATCCTGATTTAACGTAGGTATAAGGCGAAGTTGCAGAAGTTGGGTTGTCTGTTGTTTATCTGGATTGAAAGGTATAAATAGATAATTGTTGATGCTAGTTATTTTCACGGGATCGGATAGTTGGAAAAAAAATCAACATATGTTCAGTTTCATTACAATTTTTATAACAATTTAAGTCGATATATAGGGCTGCCTAAAAAAATTGGAAATGCTAAAAACATTTTTTTAATAATTAAAAATATTCTTTAACATTTTTTTAACAACCCATTTTTAGTATATTCTATTATCAGCTTGGTGTAGGTCTAACTTCAGATCTCAGACTAATTGTAAAACTATCATCCTGTATATATCACTGATATTTGAATTCCTACTTTATAATGGACGAAGTATTTCATTGATCAAACGCGAAATGAACGTAAAAAGGGGCATCAGTGGCATAAATTTACCGTTTGTTGGTTTTGGCAGACATAAACACGCGGTAGATACGCCATTTTTCCCCTTTTTTATGGTAAACATTACATGTTATTGGTAAACGTTGTGTAATCTCAGTTAAAGCTTTTAATTTTTGTGTTTGTCTTTTTCATGTTTAACAAGTTTTGGCTCATAAATGCTTATATTAAACAGGAGTAGATTTTGCGATGACTCGTTCAAAATGGGACAACCTTTTCGACAGTGCGATCCGGCAAACCACCAACCGATACTGACAGGTAAGTATGGGGAAAATGAAAGTGTCTATATCCTGTTTTCCTTACAATTTTCCAGTTTTCTTAAAGAAAAATATTTATAAATAATGAGCCACATTGGTCGATACGTTCTAAAGCTATAGAAATAATAATTATGAAAAAAGTATCTTCACCCATATCTCCGAATAGGCAGAGGCACAAACAACAAAAAATCGAGTAACTTTTCTAAAACTTTTTTTAATTTTTTGTTGTACTTTACTCGAGGATCTCCCTCGGGACTTCAAGGAGTTGAGTCCGACGCCGGACGACTAGACCACAGAGGAACTATAAAAATAGAGTTATTTTTTGTTGTACATACCTATGTAGTTGGTCTAACAAAGAAACTAGCATAATAATATGTTAATTTTAAAATCATTAGTCCTTGTTTTGAATAGTAGTATAGTAGTAGTATGATGATAGTAGTAGTTTGACCACCTCGTTGGTCGAGTGGCTAGCGTACACGCCTAACTTACATCGACCAACCGCGAGGCTCGGGTTCGATTCCCGACGGGGGCAGGCATTTGTGTGATGAACATTTAGATGTCTGCATTTCCGGGTCTGGGTGTTTATTAAATTTATTCTAAAATATATTTAAGTATTTCTATGTATTAGTATCGTTGACTAACACCCATAACACAAGCATATAATTTGCTTACTTTGGGGTTAGATTCAATTTGTGTGACTTGTCCTGAGATATTTATTTATTTATTATTTATTTATTTAATGATTTCGAGGTTTGAATTTTAAGCACGCAAATATGTATGTAAACGCAGAATTAGGTTATATCGCATAATTTTGTCAAGGAGCCCGTATTTTCAGTTAAATTTGGATTTAGTTCCACAATTAGGATTTATGATGGTCCACAAAGTTGAGTTTTTTTTATGATATTGGAAGGCAAACAAGCAGACAGGATTTCCTGATGGTAAGAAATTCACGCTGCCTAGAGACACCAAAGGCGGTAATGGTGCGTTGTCAACCTGAGGCCGGGGTGTTAGGCCTTGCCTCGAGCAAAAGTAAGTTTGCCTGCTACCTTACCCTCCAAACCGGTACACGTCATGACATGGCAGCAGGAATAGGTAAGGCGGTGGTACCAATCCGGGCGAGTCGCTGCGAAACTCTACCACCTAGGGTCTATAACATTTGCTACTTTTACTTTGGGAGTTGACGCCACATCTTCTTAGGGATTATTAAAGTAATGCACGGCAATAGTTATATCGACTAATCTTAATGAAATTTTCCAAGTAAAATGAAAACTATGGATTTTTCTCTTGAAGTTTTCGACTTTGGTTTCGAAAAATGTAGAAACCAAATTTTATTAAGCTGCAACTCTATTTGTACTGAGTATAAGGCCATCGTACATAAATTATTAATTTAGTGTTTTATATAATCAAGATTTGTTTCTTAACAATATTATTAAAAATACGAATTTTTGAGCTATCTGTAAAAAACATTATAAAACATTGTTTCTGTAGTAAAAAATCCTAAATTATCTTTAGCGGATCAGTCAAAAAGTATTTATTTTCAGAACAAACTTTATAAAATTAAACATTTTTAAAGCAGATAGCGTCGTATGACGACATATAAACCGTCTGATAGTCGATCAGTCAGTGCTTTAATATAATGAAAAAAATTCCACCCTAAAAAAAGGTGGCATTAACCGTCTATGTAAAAGCAAATTAACAGTACTAGTGGTCGCCCAATGGTCGAAATTCAACCATAATAAATTTTAATATCTTGTTGATAAGAACGCCATCTTCATTTCTCAAGACCAACTACTAAACTTTAGGAATAGTTAGTGCGCCATCTGTGATATTTTGTCGTTATCATCAATATATTTGTTTGTGTGTGTCAAATGCATGGTAGAGTGGGTAATGTTTTATTTATTGATTTAATGTACTTTGTAAGCATTATTATTGAAAAATATAAGCGTTCTGAACTTCTCCTACACATAAACTTTTGTGTGCTAAATTTTATGCTCTTGCGTCCGCGCAATTTTCGTAAAAAAGGGTCCAAAGTTTTGGCATCACGTATTCATATATAGATAATACGGTAGAGCCACTGCAGAACCTTAGTCCATATTTTAACGAAAATTCGTGCTATAAGGGCGTTGATGGGCGAAACTGAACAGAACTAAATTAACCATTTATTTTTCTACACAAATTTAATCTAACCCAAAGGTTGCAAATGTTTGTGTTATGGGTGTTAGTCAACAATTCTAATCTATATACGAGTAGGTATTAATACGTGAAGCAAAAACTTTGGACCCATTTTTACGAAAATTGCGCTGATGGAGGAGTATAAAATTTAGTTTATGTGTAGGAGAAGTGCAGAACGCTAATATTTTTTATAATAATGTTTATAAAGTGCATTAATTAAAAAAATAAAACATTACCCACACTACCATGCATTTGACAAACACAAACAAATAAATCGGTGATAACGATAAAAGATCACAGATGGTGCACAAACTGTAATCATTTAGTTTGGAAACAAAGGAGTTGCTCTTGAGAAATGAAGATGGCGTTCTTATCAACAAGATGTCTATTAAAATTTATTGTGGTCGAATTTTGACCAATGGGCGACCAGTAGTACATAGAATTACTTAACCATAGTTGATACTTGAATAAATTTAATAAACACCCAGACCCGGAAATGAAGACTTCTAAATGTTCATTATACAAATGCCTGCGCCCCTCGGGAATCGAACCTGAGCCTTGCAGTTGATAAGTGTAGTTAGGCGTGTGAGCTAGCCACTCGACCAACGACTCGGTCTATCCATCCATTTAGGCATGATGCGATGACCAAAGGTAATGGGTTTTTTTATGATATTGGAAAGCAAACAAGTCGGCGGATTTCCTGGTGAAAAGAAATTCACGCCGCCTAAAAACACCAAAGGTGGTAATGGTGCGCTGCCAACATGAAGCCAGGATGTTAGGCCTCGAGTAAAAGTAAGTTTACCGGCTACATTACCCTTCGAACCGGAACACGTCCATGGCAAGCACTGGCGTTATGGCGGCAGGAATAGTCTCCTGATAAGAGACAACCGTGGCCTATAGATACCATAGATGTTGTAGATGCGTCGCTGTCCCATGAATTTTTAAATCAATGGTGAAAATCCATTGGCTAGCCTACTTTCCAGACCGGAACACTACAAAGTCATTATGGCGTCAGAAATAGGTAGGTAAGGCTGTGGATCTCAAACCGGGCGGTACATACATAAAAATATTTAAGGAAAGGTGTCATATAACCTGCTTTTAAAATCGATTAAAAGCAATCCAAACTTGAACCAGCGGTATCAATAGGCTTATCTACAGCTTCGTAATTGAAATAGAAAACCTTTTTCATTTACGAACTCTTTTCTCCCTAAAAGTCGGTGAAACCTCACAACTGCTCTTTTCAATGAATTCGTATACTGTCACAGTAAAAAAAGTTCACTAAAATGTGTTTCCAAGAATTTCTGGACGTCTATAAAAAATGAGAATTTTGAAGTGTCAATTTCAGATAAGGATTTTTTTTATTTTTTGCCATTATACCTGTCATATAAGCGACGTACCTAGTAGTTTTAGTTTTTTTTACCTAGTAGTAATAACAATGGTGTCTGTAGACAGTTAACTCTGACCATCGAGATAGCTCTCAGCTTGCTCGCCATCTCATAACATAAAACAAGTTTACAAGTTTAATAAATATATGATTTGAAACAGACTACAGTATTTCAAAGCTAAGTTTTATTTACAAATTGGACACCGACTCAAACATTGATGATGACTGCAGATTATACATAGTACCTGGATGACCAAGCTTTGCTCGGTATTTTTATGAAATTGGAAGCAGATGGATTTCCTGAAGGTAAATAATTCACGTCGCCTGGAGACACCTAAGATGGTAATAGTGCGTTGCCAACCTGAGGCATGGATGTTAAGCCACGAGCAAAAGTAAGTTTACCGGTTACCTTATCCTCCGAACCGGAATACGTCAACGGCAAGCGCTGACGTTATATAGAATAGTAAATTTTTACAAAATATAGTTGCATCGATTATAGTTACAGCTCTTCTGTGAACTGTTACACCCATGTAGCTATAGAATACTACTGGAGGTTACACTTCTAATAAAGAAGTGATATTATTTCCTTATATTGCTGTCTGTCTAATACACCGGTTTCTCTTTCAGAGAGCCTTGTGATGTCATTTGTCAAAGTAAAATGAGAGAGAAGCCGTTACATTAGAGAGAGTCACTATTATTTGGAAATGATACCAGTTCTGTGTTAGCAGTGTAACCTTCAGAAGTAGTCTATAACTTTATTATTATGCCTCTGTATTTCTGGTAACTTATCGCATTTCCAGGATATCGGAAGATGACAGATAGACAAAGAAAATATTCGATACGAGTGTGGAGGTATCGCGGAAACCTAAGTTGACATTGAAATTGACCAAATCGCTCGGGTTTTGTCCGAGGTTGATGGTAAAGGTCTCCGAGACCAGCATAATTGTCTGAAAATAACGTATCATTTGGCACTCGATACTCTCTGCCTACCTAGTAAGGGATTTGGCGTGAAGATGTGCATGTATAAATACCTATAAGAAAAACCAGTTAGCACTGAAATTTGCCCAATGATGCACAATAATTGTAGTAGCAACAAATTAATATGTTTTGGCGTGGTTAAAAGTTTTGGCCACTTTTTGGGCGAAACCGAATCTTGGACGATCACTAGCAAAGAACAATGATATTGTGCAGTAAATACTTAATGTATCTAATGTATTCAATTTGTTAGGTTAATACTATAACCCTATAAGGGTAGATGTTACTAAATCATAAATGGCAGTTTTTTAAAAGGTATAAATTATGTTTATAAAGTTATCCTTCAAATGTTATAATTATGGCCAGTTTTTAGCTCTATTAACAATCCCAACATACATTACTTTTTTCTATTTTAATTAATTTTGCCCGATAGTTTTCTAGGAAAGCTCCAAATAGGTTTTTCTGACTATTGCACTTATATTGTTACTTTTAACACAAAATCTTATCTTCATAACCAGCTGAGCTATCACCTACATCATTTTGTTTATTGGTGCAAATCGTATGAAAGCCCATCAGTAGTTTTTGAGCATAACTACGAAGTTCTAGTAATAAAGGTTACATTCCTAACAAAGCTCTGAAGTCATTTCTTAATACTGTTGGCTCACTCTAGTGTCCTGATCTCTCTTTCTCAGAGGTTTGTTATATCAATTAGCACAGTACATTAGAGGAGTCAACAATATTTGGAAATGACTTCAGGTCTTTGTTATGTTAAGCTACCCTCCAATAATATAGCTTCATGAGTTTAAACCAAAGGTTTTGAGTATTGTTGATTTTAAACAAATAAACGTTGAATCAATGTTGTTAATTTCAACTAATTTACATAAAATCTTATACATTTAAACCTCAAACCTGAATCAATTTGTCTTTTGGTGAAAGCCCTAAGAATGTTCATTAGTAATGTTCGAGTTTAAGACGAGCAAGCAGACGAATGCGGCGGGAGAAGTACGGTGTCTTTTTTACAATACGTATTGATAGGAATTTAGATATTTATAAATATAAATTTGTCGCCTCTGTGGTCTAGCGGTTTAGGTGTTGAACTTGACTGCATGAGGTCCCGGGTTCGAATCCCGGGTCGGACAACTAAAAGAAAATTTGTTTTTTCCAATTTTCTAATATAAAAAATGTTGCCTGGGATTGGAGATGTGCCCGGTTGGCGATTGGCTTGCCACCTATCACATTGTGGGACTTAGTGTCTTTGGCTAGTCGTGTTTGCCCTGGTTGTGCCTCTGCCTACCTCTTCGCGGATATGGTCTTGAAGATACTTTACTTTTACATAAAACTTTGCTGATGGTACGAAAGCTTTTAGTTTTAGTAGAGTTCACTGAACTGAATCCGAATTTCCCATATTTAATCCCTATGGTGTGTTTTTCACCGAAGCGTAATCTGATATTGATAGATCTGAATAAAATTAAACAAAGATCTAATGTTTTATTTATATTGTATCATGTTCTAACACTATTTTGTAATCCTAAATTATTACGTAGCTTAGGAAGAATAGTTACGTTTTTCAAGGGTTTAGAAAATAATGAATAACCTAGCGGTATAGTTGTTGGACTTGACTGCATGAGGTCCCGGGTTCGAATCCCGGGTCAGACAAGAAAAAGAAAATTTAGTTTTTCCAATTTTCTAATAATAAAAAATGTGCCCTGGTTGTGCCTCTGCCTACATCTTCGGGGATATGGGCGTGAAGATACTTTTTTTATGAATAACCTTTGATATTATATTCAGGAAACTTCGAAACTAAAGAGAAGCATTTCATAATTTTTCCTTTTAAGATTTAAGGCATTTCAAAACTGATATTTTTTTTTAACTAAATCCTAACATTTCAAATAATAGCGCGAGATTTAAATATAACCTCATATTGCCTAAGTTTTGCAATTAACGTTATAAATATAATAATTTATGTAATGAAAATATTCCGCAGTAAATGCTGCTAAATCAATTTGGAACGATATAAAATTGACTTTGAACGTCGTCAGTAGTAAAGGTGTAATTAAACGTTCTAAAGGAAGAACCACTGAAGCTGTACTAATTTAATAAATAAGATCTGAAACTAATGTAATGTATAGACGCCTCGTTGGCCGAGGGACTACCATACACACTTAACGCCACGCCTAACACCTTCCGCGACAGTCAGGTTCAGTTACCGAATAAGGACAGACATTTCTCAAATCAGATAATAATTAAACGAGATAGGTAACTTCTTCTTTCTTTAGGTTTTGGCATTCGCGTTAGCATATTGTCATTAGTCAAGTAGAAATTTGCAACAATTTGCATCAATTTTACCAAAATTGGGATTCAAAATAAAATTATAATGAGTCAGAAGTCGTCAATAAGTCATGTCAGGGTCTTAGGTAAAGCGGTGGCCTCATTACTCAAGCTCACATAACGAGATTTGGCGACAACAAAGAAATACACGATTCGCTAATTTTTTTTCGCTTCATGATTATTTCATTTGTACACTTTCACTGAACAAAATTGTACAAAATGCCACCAAAATTGACTAATTTCGCTCATTATAAACACGAAATTCAATAATTATGAAAAAACTTCGACCATCTTTTCTCGCGATGGCGCCAAAACTGGAATTCGCAACGGTAAATACCTATTTCTTAGCACATTCTAAATTTACTATCTTTTAACACACAAAGTGATTCAGAATGAGAGATAGAAATCAGATTTTTAAGCCATGTTTTTGAAGTGAAAACTTATTTAGCGGCGTTGCGCACTTTTTTGGAATGGGTAAAAACTTCTAAACTCGTGTCAGGTCGTCAGAACGTCAGACGGCGCACTACGCATGCGCGAATAAGACGGCGAGATAAGAGATCTAAAATAAAACGTAGATTCATTGCTGTTTTTGTATTGCTTAGATATTTCCGAAGAGTATGGGATGCGCAATGGATAATACGCCACAATATACCTACCATTACATTCTCACAGATAGCAGATACTTATGATATCAACAGACATTGCTCTATTTGTTCCATTTTGAAAATAAGATTTGTGTGTATACAAGCAATGTTTGATGTACAGATAATATGACGACGTTCCTATTCGTCACGTGGTCCTACTTTAGCGAGTTTTTCTCAAGCCAAACGCAGGTTATTGATATGAAAATAATATTTGTGCATAAATTATAGTACTTTCATACTGATAATTAAAGCAATTCGTGCAAAATTATTCCCTAACCATTCCAAAATATCAAAAATGCACAACGTTAATATTCAAGTTTTCACTTCTTCCGGCACTCCCAGAGTGCAACCCCCTTTTTTTATTATAACTGCTATGGGCCTTCTTCCCCTACAAATGTTGACATCTAAACGTTATAATAATAATAGTAAACTACAATAATTGATTTAAATTAATTAGAATACTTAAATTAAAGAAAGATCTTATTATATATAAATTACGTGTCACGTTGTTTGTCCGCGATGGACTCCTAAACTACTAAACCGATTTTAATCAAATTTGCACACCTCGTGCAGTTTGATCCAACTTGAAAGATAGGATAACTTACGTCTCAATTTATGATCCAAAAAATACCATATAAACGAAGCCGGGTAAAGCAGCTAGTAAATTATGTATTCCAGTATCTTCACGCTCTTCTTCTTCAGAAGTAGACAAACCACAAATGGATAACAACTATGTGATAGTTAAAAATTTCATGCACTATTACTTCTATTATTTTCTATTTCTGGTCCTACGTATTTATCAAATAGTATTCAGATATCTATGTTAATATTTGTATGTATTAGTATCATAGATTTATACCAATAACACAATAATATAATTTGCTTACTTTGGAGTGAGATCAATGTGAGTGTGTGACACTATTGAAAATACTATATCCCAATAATTTCGGCCAAGTTAATTGTTATAAGTTAAGAGAGGCACGCGGCGGCTTCACGTGGATATAGTGCTATATATTCACGTTATTTGGAATGTTCGTCGCTGAAGATATCACTTTTGTATAGTAAATTTGATTTGGTTATTCCTTTCCATGTAAGGTTTTTTATAATAATGGAGAGCAAACAAGCAGACGAATTTCCTGATGGTAAGAAATTCATAGTTCAAGATTTAAATATCACGTCCTATTGCCTAAATAAAGTGTATGTTCTAGTCCTCTGTGGTCTAGCGGTCCAGGTGTTGGACTTGAATGCATGAGGTCCAGGGTTCGATTCCCGGGTCGGTAAACAAAAATAAAATTTGTTTTTCTAATTTTCTAATAAAAAAAAATGTTATTTGGGATTGGATGTGTGCCCGGTTGCCAAAGGGCTGCCACCTATCACATTGTGGGACTTAGTATCTTCGGCTAGTCGTGGGCGCCCTGGTTGTGCCTATGCTTACCTTTGACAGCAGAGTGAAGATACTTTTATACCTCAGAAAATGCTTCCAAATCAGTTGGGAGCTATGGGGTCGATTTAAAGTTTGCTTTTGCCGGTTTTTTTAAAGATACTGGAAGACAAATAGACAGATTTCCTGATGCTAAGAAATTCACGACGCCTAAATACACAAAATGTGGTAATGATGCGTTGCCAACAAGAGGCCGGGATGTTAGGCCTCAAGCAAAGGTAAGTTTACTGGCTACCTTATCTTTTGAACCGGAACACGTTAACGGCAAGCACTGACGTTATGGTGGCAGGCGTTGGTAACTCGGTAATACCAACCTGGACGAGTCACTGTGGAACTACCACCTAGGCAGATGTCAGGGTGTTAGTGACGATAAGCCTATGCTTACCTTTTAAGAGCTGCTTCGTAGGAAGGCAGTATCGTCTGCAGTAGTAAGGTTTCAAGTAGTAAAGGTATAATTAAACGTTCTAAAGATAGAACCACTATAAGTTATAAAACTAATATTATCTATGGTTTAAAATTTGATTAATAATAACGGATTTCTCTATTTCAGTCAGTATCAGTGATGGTGTCAGTGCTGACCCTGACCTTCATCTCCATCGACCGCTGGTACGCCATTTGCTTCCCTCTCAAGTTCAAGTCCACTGTGAGTCGAGCGAAGACAGCTATACTTGTTATATGGGCTGTGTCTCTAATATTTAGTAAGTAAACACCTTTATTGACTATATGAAAAGAAGGAAAACGTTTATATCACATGGAAAAATTAAACCAAAAAGCTAAAATTCAACTTAACTAACATTTTATCTAAAAAAACAAAAAGAAATAATAAATATGTTAGGTATGTAATAAATATGTATGTTACGTTGTTCCCTCTGTGGTCTATCGTCTATAGATCTTCTGTCTGAAGAGATGTCTGCTTGTCAACTGATTTTATCACATTAAAAAAACTCAAAAATACAATTAAATATGGTTTGACAATAGTATTTAACT